>JAWWQZ010000075.1:0-19420 GCA_033815515.1 Cryptocheilus praepositus | reverse complement strand
CCTTTGGTCAGTCCAATTCCTTTTGTGCGGATCTTATGCCCCAGAAGGAGATCGCGGGACGAGCTCATGAGTGGACAGGTCGATACGGTGCGTTCGAACAGGAGGCGAACTTCAGCTTTAACCCTTTTGGCGGCGGTCACGAAACGTTCTCTGGGTCATAGATGACTGTCGCAGTCCGAATAAAAAATGTAGTGTCAATCACTCTCGAGATATCGTGAATGCCGCAAAACACTCTTTCGCAGCTACACTGCCGTACACTGCAACCACTTTTGTGGAAAACTTCCTCGTACCATGAATGTGTAACCGCAACCAACTTCTCCGTAACGAAAGTGTTAATGTCTGAAACGATAGTGGATGGCAACGGCAACGGCCGGGTGAGAATGCTAGCATATCCCACTTGCTCAAGTCGGTTCGGATATACAAAGCGGCGGGTGTTATTGGTGGTTGCGGGGTGCTGCGAATGAAAGCCCGTTCGCCCAATCAAGTGTACTCCGTGGTGCAAGCAGCGGACATGTGGTTGGCTCGTCGCCAGGAATTGCATAATCCTTTGTTTGGTACTTTGCTTGGTATCTGTGAAACCAGGAAGTGATCGGGATTGGGCGAGCGCGGCTCATCACGCCGGGCGGGCTCTGGACAAATTCAAAGGAGACTCGGCGTCCACCATTGCCAAAACTAGTATGGGCCACCGAGGAGGTGTTAGCCGAGAGGAATTCTGGACTATCACGGCACAATATTATTGGCTGTTGCGTGCCACGCCACTTTCTGTGTCCAATAGCGCTGTTGAATTGCCGTTCTTGCTACCTCTGCCTGTACACTGTGTTTTAAGCATAATTCAGTAGATGATTTGTTTTTAATTAATCCGGACTTATTGAGATTAATGTTTAATAAAATTACTTTCGCTCGTTTAATTTGGGTTATCGTAATTGGACAACTCTACACAATATTTTAAGTAATACCCATTATTTTCCTTTTAAAAAAAAGTAGTAACATTTGTCTGGAAATAATTACTAATTCCAGGTTTGCATTATGTCTACCAAAAATAAAAAACACTTAAACAGAAAGTTTATTCCTCTCATTAATGCCTATTTGTAAATAGTTTGTAATGTGATTTTTGTATAACGCGGTACGAGTTAATCTGTTTCGTTCTGACTTCTAAATGAGTTTTACTTCACGCGGTGTTCTTGTTGTAGTTTCTTTAAACCAAGTTTTAATTACTGACCAAGACGAAGTTTAAAATACAGTCAAAACGTATAAAGTTTCAAGAAATATGTCGGATTTGTAATGTAGGTGGTGAGGGGACAAGGGTCTTCATACACACTGCTTACGTCGTTATGAAAAGAACTATTTGTAACATTTTATTATAATGAAAAGTAACAGGAATTAACAAAAAGATAACACTCGGTATCTCGCGGTTTTTCGTCCCGGTAATGCATACGCTCTCGTTTCTCGCTGTCGACTCTGGCTACCTCACGCGTTTTTTTTTCCCCACCCCGACCAATCTTTCTCGAGCGTCTTCCGATGTGAGTCCTCAATTGTTTTTTTCTGGAATGCGCAGCTGCCCTTTTGGCAGCGTGTGACTCATCGTCACACGTCCGATTCCTACAGTAATGACTATTAGGTTTTCTTTTCGTGTCACATCCATCCTGTTTGGCGTTTTGATTCAATCTGATCAACCTTTTATTTTACCTCTTCTGTTGTTTCCCTTTTTTTTTCGTTTTTTTTTTTTCGCAATAACACCGTCGGTAACATAGGATATAATTATCCCCCCCCCCCCCCCCCCCAATTATTTTATCTTTATTCTCAATTATCTTATTCACCTTTTCGAATTTAAATCCTGCTGTAATATTTACAAAACTACATTATTTCTATGTATCACAAACTTATTGCTACCAAGTGCCTTAGTACATATGTCAGCAGTCTGTTCGTACGTCTTACAATACTCTCATTTCATCTTCTTTAATTATTTCCTGTACATAATGATACCTTACGTCTATATGAGCCGTTTATTTTGAAAGTAGCGTAAATCCATTTGTCAATTATTTTCCGTTGCCCGTAATTACATATACAACTTGAAGATATCTATCAATAAAGCATTTGAGTATTATATTACTCGGTATTCCGAATAAATACGATAATTTTACACACATAAGTTTCAGAGTTAGTTCAATAATTAAAACAATCATTTTGAAAGTGGCCTACGTCCAATCAATTGAGCCATTTACGTGGTAATGAGAACATTCTAGAATGATTCCGTTGTCATAGAGAAGAAAGCAGAACAAACGAACAAGGAGATGATCGGCAGCTTAGTTTAGTTGAGGTTCAGTGCGAGAAGAAGTACGACGCAAATTACAGAGACACTTACTCTCATCAATTCATTTATCCTTATTCATTAATTCGTTAAATAATTGTTCTCTTAGTCATAGAGCGACTACATTTTTGGGGGCTCAGCCGGGATAAAATTGAATTAGCGAGCTTATAAGTGTCTAAATAATTCACGCCGGGCCGATTTTCATATTTTTCGCTGCGAGGCGGACTTCGAACTCATGCTCCGCTTCATCGAGCGGGTCAGTAGTGTTGTGAGTTCAGTTCGTTCAACTGTCCGTTCAGTAACACATTATATGCGTTTGCTAAAAGTTGTGTATCCCGTGCCGATTTTAATCCTGACCATAAATTTCTTCTAGTAAGTGAAACAGAAAGGTCTTTGATATTTTTCCTTTTTTAATTTTTGTCCTGTTGGAATACGACAAAAATCAATGTCCTTCCTTTGAACTGTTTATGCTACGCCTCAGACTTTATATCGAGATGACAACTCGATTCCCTTCTTTTAAAACAAATGCATGTCGAATGCATGCGCGTTGGAGTGTGATGCGTGGCATGAGCTGCGACGCAAATAACAAAGGTTGAACAAACATGTTGTTTGTCATATGAGTCAGTCGAAGCCCTACGTTCAAAAGGGAAAGACCATCTCTCTTAAAAGTATAAAGTAGAAGTTATAATAAACGCAGAAGTAAATTATTTCACACACACTTCCACATCCCAACATGTCCTTATAAATAGTAAGTAATATAAATATGAAATTAAGTGATTCATTGGATGCATCTGTAAATGGAGGCAGGAGAAATAGATTAAGATCAAGGATGCTCTCAACCTCTTCCGACGAGGATTTTGGTAATGCAAGCAATGAAAATAGACCGTTAGATTATGAAATGCACGAATATTCCACGGAGGAACAAGATTTTGAGTTCGATTCAAAAGAGGATCACGATGAAGAATGGCAAGAAATAAGAAATAGAATTCTTATGATAAATGAGTATCCAGATGAAGATAAACTTTTAATTGAAGACATTGACTGTAATGACCCTGTTTCCTTATACAAACTGTTCTTCACGGATAACATACTGGAAATGATAGTTCAAGAAACGAATAAATATGCGGTACAATGCCTAAATAATAATTCTTTAACTAGCAGCAAAAGTTATCAAAAGGCCTGGCAGCCTGTTAAGAGAGATGAGATAAACACTTTTATTGGCATATTGCTTATTATGGATGTAGTACAACTACCAGAAATCAGATTATATTGGTCTAACAAAAACATGTATATCTGTATGTATACATGTTTTTGTTAGACCAATATAATCTGATTTCTGATTTCTGATGATCTGATTTCTAACAAAAACATGTATACATGTGATCGTTTTTTAGCTGTACTTAGATTTTTACATTTTTCTGATAACATCATAGCCAGACCTGAAGATCGGTTGAATAAAATTCGAAGCATTTTTGAAGTAATTGTTGCTAATTTCAAAGGTGCAGTTCAACCTGGTAAAAATATTGTAATTGATGAAAGTATGGTGCCATGGAGAGGACGTCTTCATTTCCGCCAATATATTCCAGGTAAGCGGCACAAATATGGAGTCAAATTATATAAACTATGCTTTTCTGAAGGTTATACCCATAATATCGATATTTATGCCGGGAAAAATGCATCGGCAATAACAAAAACACATTCGCATGATGTGGTAATGCGATTGATAAGCGGATTACTATTTGAGGGCCGCATACTATGTAAGTTATTACACAAGTGTCCCTTTGGCCGAAGAACTTTTGTTGAAAGGTACATGTATTCGTGGCACTGTAAAAATAAACAAAAAATGTCTACCACCACAGGCAAAACAAAAACAAAAACGTGGTGGAATTATGAGTTTCGAAAATCGTAGCGGTGTAAAATTTCTGAAATGGACTGACAAAAGACCAGTTTGTTTGCTAACTACCTCAAAGAATCACCAGTGTAAATTTGTACAAGGAAAAAATGGCAAACGCAGTTTTGTGCGAGCCACCGGCGGTACACGCCGTCCGATGAGGTAATTTAGTGCGTGCCACCGGTGATACGCGCCGGCGTGAACGTGTTAAGCACGACGGCAAAGAAGAAAGAACTAGTACGTCGATTGCAAAATGCTAGAAGAAGAGAAGTACAACGTGACGACGACGATGAAGAAGACAACAATTCCGAGGACGAGGAATCAGAAAGCAGTGAAAACCCAGAAGATCAGTGCAGATGCTATTGTAAGTGTAGGAAATTTAGGAAAAAGCGCATGGCAACAGAGACACTTTTACCTGTCTTACGTGATGTTGCAACGCGTTGTGCGATAGGACTAAGCGTCTTGCGCCTCCTTTGTACACGGTACAAAGGAGATGACGTAGTTCTCGAGCGATAAGGGACATTCTGCGGCCCGCGAAGGCCCAAAACGCTGGGCCCGAGCGGTCATTCTGGCGTTAGCAAGCGAACCGAGCGGACAACGAGTGAATCGTATAATTTTAAAACACTATATTTCTTACATAAGGATGGTTATTTGTTCAAAGATTAGGGTGAGACTGGGTTTTCATAAATCATAAACACTTAATTGAGACGACCACACTTTATTGACAGTTTATGCTGACAGCTCATGACCGACTCAGGTCCATCAGCGTGCCTATTGTCGCCCGAGACGCAATTCGGCGGCGGCACGTGTGATCCGAGACGCGCATAACAAAAGCATGCGTCGTCGTATCGGCCGTTAAAACTTCAAAGGGCCGCTACATTATCATTCAGAGACGTGGAAGAATCAGTCCAAACATTTAGCGGCGATAAACGGCTTTTACGGGGGTCGGCGAAATTATTCGTGGGATTTAACCCTTTGCGCTCTAGCGGTGCCTCTCAGGCACCACGGCATGTGCTGCGCCAACTCTAGCGGTGCCTCTCAGGCACCACTCGCATCGATGCGGTAAATTGAGTGGTAACGGTGTTTGTTTGTGTTTGGCCTAACGAATATCGCTTGACAAGTCTACCTGGCCTTTTGTAGATCATTTTATGAGGTGTCTACATAGCTATAAAGATGTCTTATCTCAAAAACACAAACGAATTTCAATGCGTGCATTATGTCTTGAGAATAATAGAACGCTGATAGACGTCGCAACGCTTCTTTCAATTCGCTTCTTTCAAAAAAAAGGTAATAGGTACACAACTTTGCTCCCGCCGTTTTTCCCTTTCGTCCAATGCAAAAAACGGCGGGAGCAAAGTTGTACACCTAATACAAAAAGAACCAATCACCGTCTTCGCACTTTTGAGATAAAATGTCATCTCAAAAATACTTGCAAACGCGGGTTGGACTCTGTCTTCGACATTAGTTCGAATTCAACCTTCTTGGCAATCGCAATATTTCTTTCAAAGTTAGTGAGCCCAATAAGTATGGAACACGACAAAGAAATTACTTCTAGTAGTTAATTTTAAGTTAAATAAATGTATGTAATGTTAAAATATACGAGTTTAAAGTGTCCTATTATAATTATATAAAATTATTTTAAATTAACAGAAACGAACTCATGAAATAGGCGCGCGCGCGGCGGATTACTGTCGAGTTGCTGGTCAGCCCGAGAGAAAAACGCGTCGAGCGCAAAGAGTTAAGAAGTGCAGTAAGTCGTGGAAACAGCTTACAAAGGCACTGCTAAAGGAGTTTACAGAAGAAACGAATACACACAAAATAGATAATATTCTTGTGAAGCAAGTAAAGAAGTCCGACGGGACCTATCAAGATTATATAATATTTAAACAATGTGTGAAATAGCTGCGCAAGCTATTATTGAAACGGCGGCTGTAATGCAGTACATTGTAGATAGAATTCAAGACGAAGTGGTCAACAAAACAATCTTGTACGGCGCAACGACGATTCAAGAGCTGAAAAGAAAGTTTAAATTATACGAGGCGATGAAGGAGAGTATGGAGAGTAAGCCAAAAATGCATAGCAGCAAGAAGACCAAGGAACGATCACGCGATTCATCTACAGGGTTTAGTAGAGCAAGCTGTTAGAACTGCGGAGCACTGAGTCATCGGAGTCAGGAATGTCCATCGAAAGCCAAAGGTACGAGATACTTCCGGTGCAACGGATTTGGCCACATCTCGAAGAACTGCTAGACGAATACAGAGCAATACGACATGCCGAAAAAAGTTTGTGGTATAAGTTCGCAGATTTGTGGAAACTGTTCTAAAGAAGTGCAACTAGGAGACAATAGGTTAATAGCGTTAGTCGACACAGGTAGTGATTTAAGTTTAATTGGGGCAGATCAACATTTTTAAATCGGCGCACCAAAACTGGGTAAGAGGATTTAAAAACTTCGCGGTATAGGTACTCATAAGAACTGTAGTGCAGATAAGAACTGAGAATGCAGTAAAAGACTATCACCCTCAGAAAGTACGCGACGTGGGGTTAGAAATGAATATTACCTTAGGAGACGAACAACCGGTGAAAGAGAAAGACGAGGTCGATGTCGAAATAAGTAAATGGTTAGCCGACGGAATTATACAGCCATTGTTCTCGGAGTTTGCTAGTCCGGTGGTGTTGGTGAAGAAAAAAAACGGATCGGGTAGGCTATGTGTTTATTATTGCCGATTAAACGAAAAGATTATAAAGGAAAGATACCCCCTACCATTGACTGAGGATCAGTTAGACGCGTTATAAAGCGCACGAGTGTTCAGTACACTAGATTTAAAGAATGCTTTCTTTCATGTAGGAATAAACGAGAAGAGTCGAAAGTACACGGCATTCGTGGTGCCGAATAGTCATTATGAATTTCTTCAGTTCCATTTGGATTATGTAATTCGCCGTCTGTCTTTCAAAAGTTTATTAATCTTGTGTTTAAGGAATTGGTTGCCACAAAGAAAATATTAATTTATATGCACGATATAATCACACCTTCTGAATCTTATGAAGATGGGACAGATAATTTAGAGTTGGTATTAAAGACGGCAAGTGAGTTTGGTTTAGTAATTAATTGGAA
The DNA here is from genome assembly GCA_033815515.1 of Cryptocheilus praepositus. NCBI lineage: Eukaryota > Metazoa > Arthropoda > Insecta > Hymenoptera > Pompilidae > Cryptocheilus > Cryptocheilus praepositus. Next base: position 12,109 of record JAWWQZ010000075.1, on the reverse strand, counting down.
GAAATGTGAGTTTTAAAAAGACGTATAGAATACTTAGGACACATAATCGAAGACGATCAACTGCAACCCTTGATCGCCAAGAGAGCTGCGGTTGCGAAATTCCCGAGGCCTAGTAATTGTAAAGGAATACAAAGTTTTCTCAGTTTAACGGGATATTTTCATAAATTTGTTCCGCGATATTCGATCATTGCAAGGCCATTGTCGAACCTATTGAGAAAAGAAGCGTGGTTTCATTTTGGACGCGAAGAAGAATCTTTTGAACAACTTAAAACAATTTTGTGTAGTAAGCCGGTATTGCGATTATACAGAGTGAACGCCGAAACCGAATTGCATACCGATGCTTCGAGTAAAGGATACGGATCGATTTTGATGCAGCGCGATCACACCAACGGTACGTTTCATCCTGTATACTACGCGAGCGGAAAAACAACGCCTGCCGAAGAAAAGTATCCCAGTTATGAGTTAGAAGTGCTTACGATTGTAAAATCATTACGAAAATTTAGGATATATTCTCGATACTTCTGAAGAATTTCGATATACAATAGAACATCGGTCAAGTAAGCATATGACACACGCGAATGCGCTAAGTCGTAATCCTCTACTCACTGTTATGTTTGTTGACGAAAACGAAAACAGGCTTATCACTAAGTTAAAAAGAGTGCAACGGGAAGACAAAAGTGTGCGTGGAATCATTGATAGTGTTAAGAACAAAGAACTAAACAGTTATATTGTAAGGAACGATATTTTGTATAGAGATATGAATGGTGATGTGTTAGTTGTAGTACCTAGAGCGCAGCAGATGCAAGTGGTTCGTCAAGCACATGAACAAGGACATTTTGCGATAGATAAGACTGTAATGTTAGTGAAAAAAAGACTATTGGTTTAAAGGAATAAGAAATGTTGCTGAACAGGTGGTGCAAAATTGTGTTAGTTGTATTCTAGCCGAAAGGAAGGGCGGGAAATCGGAAGGCTTGTTGCATCCGATCGACAAAGGAGAAGTTCCTCTCCAGAGTTTCCACATTGACCACCTCGGACCTATCCCCTCCACTAAGAAGAACTGCCGCTACATTTTCGTAGTTGTGAATGGTTTCACAAAGTTCGTATGGCTGTATGCGATTAAGTTTACGGATACCGCTGAAGTGTTATGTCATCTGCGAAAACAGTCAAATGTGTTTGGAAACCAGCGGAAAATAATGTCGGACAGAGGAACAGCGTTCACCTCAAATTGTTTGTAGAGTATTACAAGGAAGAGAATATCGAGCATGTTAAGATTACTACCGGAATACCTAGGAGTAACAGACAAGTAGAAAGGGTTAATCGTCCGCTTATACCATTACTAACGAAGATATCTTCTCCGAAACCCAAAGATTGGTTTCGTTATCTGGGTTTAGCTCAACGATACTTAAATGTTACGCCAAACCGAAGTATCAAGATGACGCCGTTTAATCTACTGTTTGGTACGCACATCAGAACAGAAGAAGATCCATCCATATGGGAGATGATCGAAGACGAATGAAGACAGATGTTTAAATAAAATCGAGAGGAATGCCGGAAACGCGCAAAGGAATCCGTACTAAAGATCCAGGCGGAAAATTGTAAATCATTCAACAAGAAAAGGACCGCTGCGACGCAGTATAAGGATGGCGATCTGGTCGCAATCTGGTCTGTTTCGACAAACACAGTTTGGGTCAGATTTAAAATTACACCCGAAATATTTGGGACCGTATGAAGGAATTAAACTAATGAGAAACGATCGCTATCTAGTACGTAACATCGGAGAGCGCGAAGGTCTGTTTATGACGTTCACAGCGGCCGATTCAATGAAGTTGTGATGCACGTGCGCCAACACCGCAGTACCATCAAAATCTTTCAACTCATCTGCCAGAATACATCTCCGGCCTCCAGTGTGATATTTAGGACAATGCACGCTCCGCTCATCAGGCTTCATCTTAAATACCTATGACTGCTGCTATAGACCATAAATCAGCGATTTGCACCTACTGTCAGCCACATCACCATTGGTCAGCATCAGACTACTCTTTCAGTATAAAAAGGGCCGGCCGAACAGTAGCGAGACACATTCGCCTCTGACTTACTGCAGTCCACACATTCAGTCGGCACATCAAGCGGCGGCGACATCAAAGGATCACTGGAAACGCGCTTCACCTTTAACCAGCCAAGGACAGTCACACCTCAGCCTCCAACAATAGAGGCATCAATAAGAACACGGTTACAACCACCGCAACATCCTCACAGTCATGGATTCAGGAAGATACGGAAAACTTTGACGAAGACGATGAAAATAAGCCGAATATCTGAGGACAGATATTTGTCAGGACGGCCGAATGTGGTAATGAGAACATGCTAGAATGAATCCGTTATCAGAGAGAAGAAAACAGAATAAACGAACGTCATGATCGGGAGTTTAGTTCAGTTGAGGTTCAGCGCGAGAAGAAGTACGACACAAATTATAGAGACACTTACTCTCATCAATTCATTTATCCTTATTCATTAATTCGTTAAATAATTATTCTCTTAGTCATAAAGAGACTACATTTATTATGAAAGAGATCTAAGTCTATGTATACTTAAACCGAGATATTTATTATTGATAATGTCCGAAGGCAGTGATAAAGGTCACTTTAATTAATTAGTATTTAACAAGTTAACCTCAGTTTTTGGACACGTGCTTTAGTTGAATAACCGGTACGTTTAATTCACGCAGCTAAAAAAATTACGCAATACACATACTTACAATTAAATATAAAGCTATGTAGCATAAAGACCATGTAGTTGAGATAGTGAAGACGTATTAGTAATTCATGATTTCAAGGAAAATCGAAAAAGATAGAGAATTAGAGAACAATATTCGTCATCAGGGGTGGAGATACAAATAACAATGAAGAAAAGATTGATAAAACATACTACTGTAATAAAAAAATAGTAAGACTTCAATTTAAATCGTGCAGGCTTATCCGAAGAAGTTATTTTTTTTGTTAGGTTGGTAGCACTCTAAGAGACATCTGTAACAAATTCTACGTCAATATCTTTAGTAGTTGTTCAGATACGCTTACTTATTATAACCAAAAAAGTGCTTTCGGCAATTTTCAGTATGAATGAAAAAATTCAGCAAAGAGTTTGTAACAAATTTTGGTACAAAAATGGAATTTCGACTTCCGACGCGTTGGAAACGTTAAAAAGGGGTTTTGGAGATAATATACTGTCCAGTGGAAGTGTTTTTGATTGATAGAAATTATTCTTGGAAGGCAGAGAACGCGTTGAAGATTGGGGACCCTTCGACATCTACCGATGGAAACCACGTCAAGAAAATCGAAGATCTGGTGCTTAAAAATCGTCAATTAACAATTAGAGACCTTGTTGATATGATCGGAATATCATCCGGGTCGAATCAATCGATTTTGAAAAACAGATTGGGTCTCAGACCAGTTCATGCTCGTTTGGTTCGAGAAACACTCAATTTGTTCGAAAAAGAGTGGCGTGTTAACATCTGTGACGAGATGATTTCCGATTACTAGCCGGTCATGCGACGCATTATTATGGGTGATGAGACGTGGATCTACGCTTACGATCTGGAAACAACCGACCAATCAAACGAATATTGTACCAAAGGTGAGCCAAGAGCAAAAAAATCGCGCCAAAGTCGCTCAAAAATAAAGATAGTGTTGACAGTTTTCTTCGATTATCGTGATGATGTGAATTATGAATTTCTTCCGCCGGGTCAAACTGTTAAGAAGAAATATTATTTGAATATTATGCATCGTTTGCGTGAAGCTATTCGCAAAAAGAGACCGGAATTGTGGCGAGACAACTCATGCTTTTTACACCACGATAATGTGCTGTTGCACATTGCATTGGTTATTCGTGATTATGTGGCCAAAAGTTCGACTCATATCGTTCCACAACCACCATATTCGCCGGATTTTCCTCCGTGTGACATGTTCCTACTTTCTCGGCTTAAAAAACCGCTTCGGGGTGACCGTTTTGATTCCACTGAAAAGATTCAACGAGAATCGCTGCGCCCCTTGAAGACCATTCCGAAAACCGAATTTAACCGTTGTTTTGAAGATTTAAAAAAACGTTGGCAAAAGTATATCGTCTCCAATGGGGACTACTTTGAAGGGGATGAAATACATTTATAAGATAAATGAGCCGTTTGTGTTTTATTTGAAGAGTCTTACTTTTTTTGATCAGGTAAAAGATATTATACTCAAACCGGGAAAATTGTACCTTCAAAAGTTTTCCAAAACAAAGATTGTCGTTGCCGATAAGCTTGCATAAAAACTTACGAAGAAGAAGAAAGAATATTTTTGAGAAATTTTGTTATTTGGAAGATTTTAATGAACAAAATATATTGCTTTACGAAACTATCGAGTCCAAAACTGTAAAACGAAGACGTCAAAAGAACGGAAAAAGTTCACCAAGAAATTGGTATTTTAGGTATTTGTTAAATTCTGAAAACGGAAAAGTTCCCATCTGTAAAAAATTATTTTTGGATACCTTTAAAGTAAGCGAAGGACAATTAAAACGTGTATTAAACTCTGCAAATGCAGGAAATGATTTACGTGGGCATATAAGTGGATCATCAAGAAAAATTTCTGAGAGAAAAAGCACGTTCAAAACCATACTAAAAGTTTTCCTAAATTTGAATCCCATTATACCATATCTCATAATCCTAATGGAAAATATCTACATCCTGATCTAACTCTTAAGAATGTAAGGGGCACGCGCCTTGGTGTTTATCAAGCGACAAAGACGTATGCCGCTCACGTCAAAGGACTTTTCAATCGGCAGCATCTTTTATTTCGCGAATGACACTGCGGAGAAGCGAGTTGGGAAGACGGAAGAGTTGCGAGCGAAGTTAGTGTTCGGCGTGCCCCTGAAGGAGACGGTTCCGAGTGAATAAAGGCATTGAGAGATTTGATTGAGAAGCCCACCTATCATTTTAGTATCTCTCCTCACAATTTTTCAGAAGTGGGATTGATGAACAGTACAGTGAATTACGAGACATTGTTATTGTTAAACTGATTTTTGACGAATCGAAACGCGTTGTGTGATTCGGATACGGCCGAATCAGGTACGACTTTAAGTCCACGGACCTGTCTGGCTGTTCAGATGGGAGGGGAGGTGAACTCCTACGTGGCGCGTCCCCAGGTGGCGGATAGGGGAATGCTCGCTGCTCGCACTTGGACCTTCGGACCCAAGAGTGAGTGGAGGGTAGGAGTGAAATAAAATAGCTCCCGGGGACCGGACACTCTTCCCCAGGGGCTGTCGGCCGTTTGGTCGGCAGTACGGGTCTGGCGAAACCGGGGTACCTGAGCTGGGGGCGGATAGGCGCCATTCGCTTCCTAATACTGTAAGCCTGTTGGCGGCTTCAACGACCCTCACAGGGCGTGGTGAGGGAACGTTGCCGTCAAGAGGCCCGGGGGTCTTGCCTTAACCGGCCGGACCGCGAGGAAGAAAACCTCTATAAAAATTACTCCAATCCCAAAGTATGATGCGCGCCGAGGGGATGAATGGCTGGTGGGTTAACCGGTCGCTAGCGATCAACGTCTGGGGCACCTGCCGCACCCCAGTTGTATATAGGCTTACCCGGGTATGGCGGCTCTGCCCGGATGGACACCCTTTTCGACCACACTCGTGGGAACAAGTATGGATACAAGCACTACAACCAGAAGTGAGTCGGAGGAGAAGACCCGAGCGGCAACACCAACAGCCGCCGGAGTGAAGTCCCCAACTGGAGCCGGACCATCGGGCGTCAGTGTGGCCGCTGCGGCGGCATCAGAAGTTTTTCTGATGCCGTCCAATGCCAGAGGGGGCGTGAAAGTCTAACGCCTCCCTGGAGTATCTGACAAGGCCTACCGCTCAAGGAGGAGCGAGGTGGGCCTTGCTGCTAAACGAATGAGGAGCAGTAGCAGGAGCTCGGATGTTTCAGTGTCCGACACTGAAACATCCGAGCTGGACTTGGGTGTGTCCTCCGGGGTCGCCTCGTTATATGAATTCGATAAAAGCCGTGAGAACAAGATGTTGAAGGCTGAGCTGGCCACGTTGAAGGCGGAATTAGAGATGTGCCAGCAGCAGCTTCTGTGTTTAACAGAACAAATTGAGTCCCTGACGGCGAGGCGACCGTCGCAGAAAGAGGTGACTGGACCATCGGCTCCTGTGACCCCAGCAGTAAATAGGGATGAGCTTAAACGTCTCATCACGGAGGTTGTCCGAGAGGTACTCGGTACGCCGGAGTACGTACGAAAAAAATCAAATTCGGTACGTACCCCGGACGTAAAAAGGCCCCTGGAATGAAGACCCGGCGGATGCGATCACCGCACCCCCTCCCATGTCGACGTCAACAGCGCGAGAGGAGCAATGGACAACTGTCCCCTTTAGGAAGACGAGGAGGTTGCTGTCGTCGGTGGCGGCTGCACGCCAACCAGCGGCGGAAGCAACAAAAAAGAAATCAAAATTAACCAAGGTTAAAACTTTGGTCAAAATTAACCAAGCGAAGTCGTATGTCGATGTCCTGAAGGACATTCGACATAAGGGATAATTCGGTGAGGTCCGGGTTACGGGCCACCGTAAAACTAGGGATGGCGACCTCTTAATAGAGGTGGAAAAGAGAGACGGAAACGTCCAGAAGGCCGCAAAGTAGCTTCAGCGGGTCCTTGGAGAATCTAACGAAACCAAAATTCTTCAAGATCAAAGAGATTTTGAAGTCAAGGATCTTGACGAACTCACGGACAAAACGGAGGTAGAAGAGGCCGTACGTGCGCTACTACCACCTGACGCGAGTGTCCCTGTTAAAACCATGCGTGTTGGTTTCGGGGGGAGCAAAATTGCCCATGGGCTGGTGTCTGCCGGCCACGCAGACATCTTGGGGACAGGAGCGAGGGTACGAGTGGGATTCGTGTATGGGCGTATCCGCTCCCCCCCCCCGATAATTCGGTCCTTTAGGTGGCCCCATTTTGGGCACATGGCGGCCAGATGCAAGAGGGCGGCAGCAGATGTTTGACGAAAGTGTGGCAGCGAAGGGCATAAGATGCCTGAGTGCAAGAGCGATTTTAAATGCACCATTTGTGCCGAGAAGGGCAAGCCCACTGGCCACCTAGCGGGTTCAACGCGGTGTCCTGCGTATAAGGCATTTCTAGCGAAGTGACAGCTTCCTTAGATAGCCAATAGGTGTTTAGTGATGGTTCCCCCTCGAAGTAATGCCTAATAATGCATTTCCCCTCCCTTCCAAAAACAAAAAAAAAACAAAAAAGAACGATAGGACCGATGATAGAAAAAATTGTGGGCCATAAGGACGGGCAGCACTGGTATTATGCACTACCAGATGTCGAATATGCCATTAACAATTCAATTAATAAAGGTAGCGGGGAGACCACCAGCAGGCTGGTGTTCGGTGTCAACCAGCGCGGCTCCATTAGCGATAAATTGTTAGATTATTTAGATGATGTAATGATAAATAAGAGAACCAATGTTGCGGAGTTGAGGGATCGAGCGGCCCTAAAGATGGTTAATTCCCAGAATTGCAACGCTAAGTATTTCAATAAACAACATAAGCTCCCACGCATTTATGTAGAACGAGAAGTAGGAGGTATCATTTGAGAATCTCTCCTCACAAGAAAATGTTTAATTTATACGAGCTTCATTGCAAGGAAAATGAAATAAAAACCGTTAATGAGTGGAATTACAGAAAAATATTTAAAAAAGATTTTGATTTACATTTCCACCAACCGCGTAATGATACATGTAAAAATGCGACTTATTAACCCATTCGAGACCGATTGCACACCGTGTGTGCAATTGATTTCCGAGACTATAAGACGGTCTGCACACCGTGTGTGCAATAAGAGTAATGTGCAATTATCAGTTATTCTTAGTAAACTAGTCGTCGAAGTAAGATTTTTCTTGAACTAATGAAATCTGTAAAGTACAGGGTAACAAAATTTGGCATTGGTTTTACGGTGTACCAAAAATCTAAAAATTATCTGCAACCTTTCTTACATGTAAAATACTATGAATTGCCGACAGTGCTACAAAGAAGGAAAATATAAACGAAGTAATTACTCTTGTCCTGCTTATGCCGGTAATCCTGGATTATGTTTGGGAGAATGTGCTACCATCAACTAACTAATGTATAATTACTTTGCGATCAGTGTACTATTTCCTAAAAATGTATTTACAAATTATATTTTCTTTTTTATTACTGAGTTACATTACTTTATTATTTTTAGACATTTTTCTAAAAATTTATTTCTCGTTCATGTTATTTTTTTCATTGTTCAACTTTTTTTTTTAACTTTTTACTACTTTTTAAAAATTTTCTTTGCATTATATTCTGTTCTTTATTATTGAAAGCAAAATAACGATTTTATATTATCTAACTATTTTTGAAATAAATTTTTATAAATGTTTTAATGGTGTATTTTCATTTTACCTTACATTGCATACATGGTGTTCAATTCGCTCCTCCTAATAAAAATTTTCCGAGGAACGAGCTGCACACCCGATGTGCAATGATCTTATTTATGTGAATTCACTTACGAATTTGGTGGTTTCCATAGTAAACACGTATTTTTATTAAAAATGAACAATATAAAAGAAAAAAAAATGTCGCTCCTGGGGACCGTGTTCGAAAAAAATCGTCGTCTCGAATGGGTTAAACATCAAAATTGAAGCATTGAATGATGATGAAGGAAATAATAAACTTACAGAAGAACATGATGTCAATTTAAGGCTAGCAGAATCAGCTAGGAAGTCATTAAAACAAGATCAGGAACTAGTATCACGTAATTCAGATTATTATTTCGCTTTTTCTTTCGACTTGCAAAAAGCATTACCTTATCCAAAGTTGACTACTTCAGTAGCATATTATAAACGCAATATGTATATTCTAAATTTGGGTATTCACAATTTTAATAACGATAATGTTCACATGTACGTTTGGGATGAAACTATTGCATCAAGAGGTGTTCAAGAAATAGCTTCATGAATCCTAAAACATGTTAAAAATTTAAAAAGTGAAAGACACATTACAGCTTACAGTGACATGTGTGCAGGACAAAATAGAAACATTAAAGTAGCTTTAATGTGGTTAAAAATTGCCCAAACTGTTGAACATAATGTGGAAATCATAGATCATATATGTTTAATATCAAGACATTCGTTTTTGCCAAATGATAGAGATTTTGGCGTGGTAGAAATGTCATTAAAAAAAAAATAATTACTGTTTGTCCCCCAAGATTATTATAATATTATCAAAAAGTGCCGGAGAGGTAATAGCTTTATTCTAAATGAAATGAAACAAGAGGATTTTGTATCAACAAAATGATTAGAAGACGCAATTTTTAAAAGGGTAAAGAATTCTAATGGAGAATCAATCAACTGGTTAAAAATATGTTGCATATTTTTTGTCAGAAATGAATGAGAATGAAAATTTTAAAGTCCTGGATTTATTACCTTCGTCGGGATAGACGAAAAAACTTCGCAAATATTGCATTGACACCACTTTATAAAAATGCAGGACAAATTACAACAGCGAAATTCAAGGACGTAATGGACCTACTACGATATATTCCACCGCAACATCATGACTTCTTGAAATCCCTTTCACACACACAAAATGTAGATGAGCAGTAAATTGGTTTGTAATTTACACAGGACCTCGGGTACAGGGTACCCTAATTAAGTCTGTGATAAGAATTTAAATGTAAGAAGAAGAGAGGGAGAGAGCATGACGAACAAAGGTCACCTATGATTGCCAATTACTACATTGCTGTATCATAGGTGACGAGTTTGTGGAATAATTGTGTTGTGTGGTTGCCTGGATGCCAGTTGAAAACGATACGCCAGAATGAACAGACGCAACGATTAAAAAACTAAAAAACGAAAAGACGGAAAGACGAAAGTTTAAGAATCAAGACTAAAAAGTGTATTGCTTGTGTTACTATTATTTATAAATATTATAGTGATAGTCCAGTTTCCAGTTTCACCTATCTAAATCCTACAAAATGGCACGTGTTATTCCTTGGTTCGTTTTTGATTTGTTTTACTCCAAAAATAAAACATGCACTGGTTTAGAAGCAATTGGGACAAGAATCACGCTCCAATCCTCTTCAAGTTCTCAGTGGCTAATATTCACAGAATGACATTTTCCTTCGGTTTATAAATCGGTAGGAAAAAGCCGAAGTAGAAGGTGCGTCGTTTTCAGTGCAAACGACTAAAAACACGGATCTAATTATGAATATAGACACTGAAATGTGGGTTTGCGTGTCAACCCTTGGTTTAGAATTTATCATTCTGAATGGAATTACTCAGAATTTTAATTTGACATATAAATTATCCTAAATTGTATTTTTATTCATAACAATTTCAAAATCTCCAAATTTGTCGTTGAGTAATACTTAAAAAAGAGTACGATCCGGAGAATGACAAGGTAGCGGTGAAAGACATACGTCTGAACACCAGTATTACCAACGCACGATATGCACACTTTGCGGCACGGTGCCCCGTTCAGTGGCGTCATTCCCGCGGACCGCACTCCTGTAACGAAAGGGATAATGGAGTTTCGTCCCGAAAAATTACCAGAGAGTAGGCACTTTAGTCGTCGATGTCACCTAAAGAGTTAAACAGTCTCCGCATATTAATGTGAGTAATTGTATACACACACATCTATGTTCGCTAGTCACCAAATGCATACCTACGGCCGACTGTCAAGCAATACTATAGGTAATATAGTGAATAAGTCTTAAAATAATAAAAATATCGAATGATATCGAAATATCAAAAGTATCGAGTGATGTCTGCCGTGCCGGACCTGTTATAAATCAATTGGACATAAACACGTTGAACGCCACGTCACCCAGATTTGGGTGACAGCTATTTCCACAGGGGCCCAGTCACCCGTAAACGGGTGACACTATTCTTCGTCTAATTACAACAGAATTTTTTAGGTAATTTATAATAATTTCATTTGTAACACAATTATGATGAATATAGACAATAGAAAGTAACAATAAACTATAAAATAAACAAAAGTAAACATTAAAAATATACTTATATTTACACTTTTGCACTGACTGACAAACATTTTAGGGATCAAGATATAAATAAAAATGTGAAATATATGCAAAAAATATTGCTCGACTAAATAAATTGAAGAAACTGAAAGTTCTGAGAAGACTGAAAATTCTGAGGCAATGTGGTCTCTTATAGTGTTTTTTCGGAACGCTTACCGTATTTCCCATTTCGAGGTTCTTTATACTTTGTAAGCACCTTCCTCAAAATGATCTTTTAATCCTCTTTAAGAAAAAAAATATTTTCTAAAAATAAAAATTATTCTTACCAAAAACATGTCTTCTAAAAAAGATCCTCTAATATATCACAAAATAAACTGTGGTTACATTTAAACGACGCATTGCATTGTATTGCTCTTATCGCGCTGCTTAAATTCTGAGTTTCGAATTTGGGCCCCGAGAGAAACTCCACCGATTTACGCTGGGCGTTCAACGTGTTAAAAAATCGATAAAATTCCAAGGGGAGTTGGGTAACGAGAATCGATGACACTTGTACCTAACCATAAATATGCAAAAATGGGAGTAGATTTTGGATATTGGTCAAGTTTGCATGCAGCCGTCCAAGAACTTTTTACTCTACTTTACTTTCCAATTTACTGGAAATTGGATGGCAAGTTGAATAGGTCAATGTAAGTTGCAGACAAAGAGTGACAAAGTAATAATAGAATGAAAAATGGTCTTACCCATATCGCTGTCGACATCATGAATGACGATTTTGATGCCTTCGCCGTCAACAAGGCTTCCCTGTCTTGGCAATTCGCCCCGTTCCTCGGCAGCGACCCTAGTAATGGTGGCTGGCTGTGGGGCGGGGGCGGGTTTTGCTGCTCCTGGTGCTGCCGTCAACGCTCTTATTGCGTTTATGTCGGGCCTGAAATGATAAGTGGCAACTTTATCCGTATAATCTGCTTCACGCTGACCTGTGGACAGTTTTACCAGATTGAGAAATTTGAAGAAAAACAGGATGGTCGGGGGGTAGTATAGGATAATAATGGTAGTAAACTAGTGATGTCGTAACTTGT
>JAWWQZ010000073.1:0-19140 GCA_033815515.1 Cryptocheilus praepositus | reverse complement strand
GGTCGGCAATTGTTTCTTGACGCATTCTACAGCATTCTTTTCCGAGCATTGACCGAGAATATACCGTTTCTTATACGATCAGTAAAGTTTATTATCGTGATTTCCGGACGAGCAATATCTATTAGAAGAAGGAAACATACAGTTCTGCGTACTATTTTTTCTATCTAGAATTTTAAAAACCTGGTATCCACATAGGGGACTGTGGAAGAAGTATCACAGTCAACAAAAATATAAGTAATTTTGTATAAATTAATTGTAAATCTATAAAAAATAAATTTATAAATGTATAAAAATCTATGTATGACATACATATATATATTTGTTTAGTTAAAATCTGTTTATTTTTCTGTTATTTTCTCTACAGTATCCTTTTATGGACAAATCTGTTTATATACTGCCTATTACTACTGAAAACTTCCATAAAATCCAGTGAAGCAATATTAATCATGCACATTTTCTCGCTCTGGAAATAAAGCACTAAATATTTAAAAAAGCCATCGATCTACTGATCATTATTCGCGAAAAATGCGCTCGTTCGTTAAGGGTTAACACTTTATCGACCGCTATTGACTGAAGATGCCACTCACTAACGACCGACTCTGTTTTGGATATCGCGCAGGAATTGTGTATGTCCCTATTTGTAACGCTCTATACCTCTAAAATACTGATTGTGTTGTTGAGAATTCTTTGGTTTCAAAGCAGTGTAATTTTATTGTCATTTAGAATTGTCATAACATTATTTGATATTTATTTCATCTAATATAACCGTTGACCACGGAAAAGCCGATTAATCGGCTACCGGTAAATAACAGTTGGAACCCAAAAGCCGCAAATCGGCTAGCGGTCGATGATGTGTTAAGAAAATAAAAAAAAATCAATAATATAAAAAATGAGGAAAAAAAAAACAAAAGAGGATGCCAACAGCACGCGGTGTTCCCAAGCGGTCACCCATCCAAGTACTGACCGCGCTCATTGCTGCTTAACTTCGGTGATCGGACGAGAACCGGTGTATTTCAGCAAGATTTGACCGTTGGCGTTTATATAAGGTTTATTTCCTGTAGTTATAGTCTAACTTTATTCTAGTACATTATATGCATTTTCGTGGTGTGACTTCCCAGACAGCACACAGATATCTAAAATACGTCTAAAAGATAACCTTTTTCAGAAAAGACATCTTTGAATAATGACGTAAACGCATCAGAAAGATGACGAAAAGTTGTCTTATGACCCGTTTTTCGTTGCCTAAAAGATGACGTTCAGACAAGTCTGAAAGACACATCCAGGCATCATTAAAAGACGGCGTTTAGACACAGTCGAAGGACAACATTTAGGTATGCCCGAAAAAAAATAATTTTGACTGATATATCTTATATTATATGAGCCGTTTATTTTGAAGGTGGCCTAAGTCCAATTGTGAATTTTTTTTTTGTTAACTGTTTTTATGACAACTAACCTAAAGTTATAAACGTTATTACAGCAACCAAAAAGAAATTGTTGAAAAATGGACTTAGGTCACTTTCAAAATAAACGGCTCATATAATATAAAGATATTATCAGCCAAAATTATTTTTTCTTGGGCATGCCTAAATACCCTTTCATGTTTTATATTAAAATTACCGCAAGGATATTTATTTGTGTTCCATTTTCATTTTTTATTATGGATATTGTTTGTTTACAATAATAAATATTATAAGTTTCATCTGTAAATAGATAGGATAAATACAAGACGACGCTTTTAGACGACGATTTTTTTGCCTTTGTCCCAAATGCCGGAAATCTTTTCGTTTTGGCATCTTGTCCGAACTTATTTGACCTTCGGCATAAATTAATACTACAAAATGTTATAATACTGAAAATAGCATCAATCACATTCAAAAAGGAAGCTCGCATTATTTATTTACATGCATCTTAAAATATTCAGAAAAAATAAAAATAAAAATGTAAACTAGAAAAATAGAAAAAGTAACGTTAACTGGCCTTTAGGTATACAGAATTTATTCTAAATAACCTTATTTTTCTAATTTATTTATTTTTTTCATCCTACTATAAAATTAATGTAATTTATGCCAATCGAATACTATTCTTCTTACTTATAACTAAATGAATGTATAATAAACACAGCGTTAAATTATTTTTGTTTCACCGAACCACACCGAACTAATTTTCACAATAGTAATTCAGAATGGTGGCGCCAACTAGTGTTTAGCACAAAAAACATCTTTAATATTTTGGCATCTTTTAGATGTCCATAAGGCATCATCAGATTATACCGAAAAGACATCTTTCGAAAGTCGTCATATGGACATCTTTTAGTAATATGTGCTGTCTGGGTTGTCATAAAAGACCGTATGGTGTGGTAAATAAAATTCTTCGTCGTTGTAGCTGTTGACCCTTGTGGCGTGTTATTTCTGTACATTATGGCTGCAGTATATCGTTGTTGTAGTTGTGGACAACATTTAAATCATTGTTCAAGTGACGTTAACCGTTTCAAAGGTAAAGTGTTGGTTTAGCTCAGTTCTTATAGCTTTACTTTTAATGGCAAATTCATGATGTATCGACCGTCGTTTCGGCGTTGATGTCTTTGTTGTAATGCTCCTCGTATGGGGGCGTATGCGGGCGATTTCTTCCAACTCCCAGAAACATTCGATGTCCGATCGTAGGTTGGAGAGATGGCACTATTGCCTATACCCTCGTTTAGTTGACAGCAGATTTCCGCCAAATTATCCATCCAAATTGAATTTTTTGAGCCACCAAGTCGTCTTCTAGTGGTGGCGATTTGTGGAATTTGTGGAAATCTACGTGGGCAGTCGGATAAGTACTTAGCCTACAAAAGAAAAACGAAAATTTTTGAAAATTGACGATTTATTTTTCAACATAGTCTCCTTTTAACTCGATACACTTGATTCCTATTCGTGTAAAACAAATCCACGCAGAATGGGTCCTTCGCATAAACTGAGGGACCGGTTTTTAAAAAAAGAAAGTTTTTAATCGTTTGACAAGGGCAAACGTCTAAATTCGAAACTTTACGTTTTCGAGCAATAACATTTAAACACACTAATTGACCGTATACGCCAAAGAAATGTTCAACATCATTGATAACAGCGGTCGGAATACGATATTTTATCACATACATTACGTATTGATATCTTAACTCATAAATCATCAATTTCAGAGATTTCATGGATACAAAGATTCGTTAATCTTCGGACGTCAATAAAAGTGCACCGCTTAACCCTTTCGAGACGGATTTTTTTTTTAAGAAATAAAAGAGATTACGTTTCTAATACCTGAGGTGAAGAATTTATTCATTATAATAGGGTGAAAGGAAAAAAAAGATTTTTTCACATCAGTACAAAGTTAAAACCTGGGACATATATGTCCCATTAGTCTTATAAAGATTATGACACAATTTATTTTCAATTGATACACATGTAGTGTATTATATATAATCGCAAAAAAAAAGTAATGTAAATATACGAAAAATAGTGTTTACACTCAATTACTTTGTATGATAAGGTGCAAAGCATGTGTCGCACAAAAGTATATCACGTGCAATACACATCATGTTTCTTCGTTTTGTAGTGTTTCTTTAACTATCGGTATAATTTACATACTTCTTCCGTTGTTTCATGGGTATACCGTACCAGGTTGCTCAATAAGTTTTGTCGTTCGATAAGAAAAACACAATGTTATGGTTCAAAATACACTTTATTATTCAGTATAATCTCCCTGAACATTAATGCACTTGCTCCAACGATCCTCCAATCTGTGGATCCCATCCCTGAAGTAAGATTCCGGAAGGTCTGCAAAATACGCTTCAACAGCCGTTATGACCTCTTCATTTGACGAAAAACGCTTGCCACGCATACATTTTTTGAGTTCTGGAAACAAATGGAAGTCGCTGGGGGCCAAATCTGGTGAATACGGCGGATGCTCCAACAATTCGATCTTTAATTCATGGATTTTAGCCATTGTCAAAATGCTCTTGTGACACGGTGCGTTGTCCTGATGAAAAAGGATTTTTTTCTTCTGCAAACCGGCTCTTTTTTCACGAATTTTTTCCTTCAACTGGTCCAAAAGGTTGCAATAATATTCAGAATTAATTGTTTTACCAGTTTGCAAGTAATCCACAAATAAAATTCCTTTCGCATCCGAAAAAACTGATGCCAGAACCTTCTTGGCCGATTTCTGGACACGAACTCGTTTCGAAGCCGAACAACCAGGTTCACACCACTCTTTAGCCTCTTGTTTTGACTTAGGATCATGGTGATAGACCCAAGTCTCATCCATAGTGATGAATCGACGCACAAAATCCACTTTATCCTTTTTAAAACGCTCCAAATGTTGTTGAGAAAGTCGCATTCGAATGTGTTTTTGTTCAATTGTTAGCGAATGCGGCACCCATTGTGCACACAGCTTTTTAAAACTCAAAGTTTCATTTAAAATATGACTCACACTGCCTAATGAGATGTGTAGAGCCTCTACTAAATCCCTCTCAGTCAATCGACGATCTTCCAAAACCATATCCTGTACTTTGGCTACGATTTCTGGTGTTGATGCGGTTTTTGGACGTCCTTCACGTGGATCGTCTTCAAGGCTTGTACGACCACGTTTAAATTCAGCAACCCATCTTTCTACTGTTCTAATTGAAGATGAACGTTCATTATACACTCTTAACATTCGTTCGTGAATTTCTTTTGGTGCTACACCTTCGAAAAATAAGAATTTTATCACTGCACGATATTCAATTTGTTCCATTGTCGAAAATACTGTGACACGGCGACACTAAATGGCTTGTAAACAAAGAATGAATTGACTGATTGAAATGAACCTTCACATACGTTGATAAGAAGAGTGAACCAACAAAACAAAAACAAATTTGGACTAGTAGCAACGCCCTCAACAAAACAAAACAAAACTTATTGAACAACCTGGTATAGTGAGCTGTCATCACTTTTAACCAATGATCCGCTTTCTGAACATGAAATTATATCATTGCTATACTTCACAATTTCTTCCGCATTCTTCAAGATGCTTCTGAAATGAAAAACAACGTTTGGAAGCTATAAGACTGCTGGGACATCTTTATCCCGGTTTGAAAGACAACTGAAATATATATGTCCCGCCGCTTTTTCTGCACAAACAACTAAGCCATTTGAATTGGCTACATAAAAATATTCAAAAGAGATCTAATAAAATCCAAAGCAAAAAACTTACCGGTTCATTTTACCTGTATACCGTATTCACTTTTTGAAAACTAGCTACAGGTGTTACTGCGTTGATATTTTACATTTACAAGACTTTTTGACAGGAGGAAAGTATGGTAGTAGATTTTACGGAATGTAACAATAGAGGCCCATTTGTAATGAAGCAATGTACAAGAAATTTTAGTAGATTGATAGTTGGAATCTACTATTAAACTTGACTGGGACATATGTGTCCCAACAATTTCGAAAGGATTAAAGAGCAGATAAATTGTTCTCGAGGAATTGGTTGGCGGAGTGAGAAAAGCGATGCATTTTGGTAAGAGAATTGTGGGAGACGGGATAGGGTTTATCTTAAACCGCCGTTTAGGGCTTCGTATAATCGTAATCTTAACTCAGCTGCGCATGTCGATGTCGGAGTATTTTTTGGAACATGATGTACAGTCGGTTTAGAAAGTGTTCGTACGGCGATCAATTCCGGGTCCGACGTACTTGGCGGAATTGTCGTTTCCTGACCAGCGGACAAAATAATTGATTTTCACCTGCATAGCCATGACAGTTACCTGGCTAACGTTCTCTTAAGGGGTTATGTCTACTTGGGTTGGTGAAAAAAATCGACTTTTTTTTATTGCATTTTCTTAAGGTACATCATTTTAAGAATATTTCCTCAAAAGTACATAAGAATCGGAGCATACGTTCAGAAATTATAAGCATTTATCTCGAGCGCTACTATGTATGATTAGTAAAGAGCTTGAAATTTTAAATGCGATTATCTCGAAACTGTGTTTCTTAACCCTCTATGGGCCCGCGTAACTTTGAAGTCACATATGGATAAATCGATATTTTATTAAATAGTTTAATTTTTTTTTTACTGAATGGCGTATACATCTTGTTATATAATGTCTCCTTAATAAACAATAACATGCTTGATGCGGTTATCAGTTCTAACCTGAAATATCAAAGTAAATGCTTTTGCAAGTTGTCTGTAAATAGAAGCCAAAGGAACCGTTTTGTGCAATTCTCATTATTTCTTCTTCTATCGGTGTTTGTTAAACAAAAAAAGCGTACATAATAGCTTTTAGTTTGTATATCAATAATGTCCTATTTGTTTGCATTTAAACAATCATTTTATTGCTTTTTCATGTGATATAGCTTTATGACTTTCAAGACACAATGAGCTATAATGGTAAGGTTCAGTGTATTTGCGATAACGTTTGTGTTTCCTTTGCTTTCTAGCTTTATATATCACAGGCTCAAAATATAGATACAAAATCATATAAAAATAAAAGAGGAATAGGAATAAGAAGCATTAGCAGTAATAAATCCGAAGATTCTTTATTATTATAGATTCTGATTTTAACGAAGATCATCCAATAGTATTTGCCCGACGACGTAGAAATACTATTGATAGCGACGATGAATTTAGTAGTAAAAAAATCATCAGATAAGGAAATGCAACGTATATCTATGTTTAATACCAAACGCCAACTGTTTTATGGAATTCCATACTTAAGCTTTTATACACACAAGTGCAAACGTTGTAAGCCGTTGTTACTTCAAAGTTACAAAATATATTCGTTACAATAAAATTGTTGAAACTGCTGAATTCATTGTTAATATGTATTTCGAGGTTGATATTTGTTGATTTCAAGTTACATAGATTTTGTGTAGCCATAAAAAAAAATCGGTCCATAGAGGGTTAATTCAAAGTCAACATTGACAAAAAAAACTACAAAAGAGTGCCAACAGCGCACGGTGTTCCCAAGCGGTCACCCATCCAAGGTACTGACCGTGCTGCTTCGTTGCTGCTTAACTTCGGTAATCTGAACGAGAACCGGTGTATTTCAGCAAGATTTGACGTTGGCGTCCAAATGAACTTTATTACTCGTAGTTGTAGTTTCATTTTATTATAGTTTATTTAACACTTCGTCGACCGATCGGAGAGATCTCCCCATTTTAAGGGGGTATTTCAATGTGGCGGGTTAAAAAAAATCGAATTTTTTTGTGCTTCTTTTGATAGTTTATAGTCATAGAATTAATATCTCAGAGTCGGTTTAGGCGATTCCGTCCTTTTTGACTAGTAATAACTTTTTAAAGCAGAGGCTGCAATTGCGCGCGCATCAACGAGATTTTTGCAAATGGCGTAGATGATTACTCAAAAAACGGCTTTATAGATGACTTTAAATTTTAACACAATATTCAGCATACTTATAATAATCGCATGAAGCTCAATCATGTTAAAGTTTTGATTATAACCCATAATTTTGCCTTATTTATAGCATAAAAAAAAATTGCTTTTCTTTTACACTTTTTTACAAGACGCCGCCATTTTGTTAATTTTCATGGAAATTTGAAACCTGAGGTTCATGCGATAACCACATTCATACAGATTAAGGATCTCTTTCGATTTTGTGTCTCAGATGTCCAGGAGGGCTGGAATTGTCTACGCCAGCACAATAAAACTTTTTTTGATTGGTGTAAAACCACCAATATAAGTTAAATATTATAATCTTTTTATGTATAACTAGTTAGTATTTAATTTCTTAAAAAATGTCCATGTTTTGTACGATTTAAAATTGGTCAATAAAAGAAAATGCGTAATCATTGATTACGAAAGTATTGTAAGTCGAATTTCCAGAGGTAAGTGGCTTAGCAGATGGTTGCCGCTCAATAGCCTTTTATTTTACATTTGTTTTATATTACCTGTCATATTACGCGTCAAGAGATACTGGTTTAGATTACTTATTTTATTTTCCTCCACAAAGGGTAATTTCATGTTAAAATCAGATAGTCGTATAGGTAAGAACAAATGGTAAATCAATATTATTTTATAACAATATTATTTTATGACGATTGAGAATATTTATTTTATTTCATTTTAAATAAATTCACATAGAAATAAAGCCCATGAATATAAACAAAAGAATAATCTTAGAATCGTAGGATGAAGATAATTCCACTATTAAAAACCAAATTAACGAAACGTAAAAAGAGAAGAAGAATTATAGAGATAGAATTTTCATCAGATGAGGATATTGTTATTGAGAACTTAGATTCTGCAGAACAAGATAAAGGGAACTATATGCAAGGAATAAACAAAATTAAGCGAAATATTGGACAAAAGTACTATACAAAAAGAGGAAAAAGATTAAAAAATTTTTAGGCGTTCACATTGGAATACTCCCTTTACGGACAGGATGAACCACGAGGCGTCAACAGATTAGATTATTCTGCTGTTAAAGCAGGTTTTTTGCCCTAAAATAATGTGATTCGATGAGAGTTTTAACCCTTTCGAGACTGTTGGAACACATACGTCCCAATCAAGTTTAACCATAGATTCTAACTATCAATGTACTAAAATTTCTTGCACATCGCTTCATTACAAATGAGCCTCTATTGTTACATTCCGTAAAATCTACTACCATACTTTCTTCCTGTCAAAATGTCTTGTAAATGTAAAATATCAACGCGGTAACATCATTTGTAGGTAGTTTTCAAAAAATGCTTACGGTATACTGGTAAAATAAGCCGGTAAGATTTTGCTTTGTATTTTATTAGCTCTCTTTTGAATATTTTTATGTAGCCAATTCAAATGACTTAGTTGTTTGTGTAGAAAAAGCGGTGAGACATATATATCCCAGCCATTTTCAAACCGAGGTAAAGATGTCCCTGCAGTCTTATACCTTTCAAACGCTGTTTTTAATTTCAGAAGCATCTTAAAAAATGCGGAAGAAATTGCAAATTATGGCAATTATATAATTTCATCTTCAAAAAGCGAATCATTTGTTAAAATTGATGACAGCTCACTACACAGTATACCCATGAAACAACGGAAAAAGTGTGTAATTTATAGTGACAGCTCAGAAATTGATGACAGCGATGATAATAATGAAATTGAGTGTAAAAATATTGATGTTGTAAATTTTGTTCCCAAAGAAACGTTGTAAAACGAACAAACATGATTTGTACTGCATGTCATATACCTTTGTGCAACACATGCTTTGCATCTTATCATACAAAGTAATTGAATATAAACACTATTTTTCCTATCTTTATATTACTTTTTTTGCTATTACATATAATACACTACATGTGTCATCAATTGTGTCATAATTTTTATAATACATATATGTCCCAGGCTTTAACCTTGCACTGATGTAAAAAAAAATCATTTTTTTTCTTTTACTCTACTATAATGACTAAATTCGTCACTTTAGTTGGTCATTTATTAAAAAATGAAAATACTAAAAAAAACAAGAAGGCAATCGAGTTTAACGCATTGAATATTGATGTAAATACTTAAATAGACAAAATTGAGTCAGTTTTGGAACAGGAATCCTGTTTCTCTGGACTCGCAGCTCACTTATTTTCCTTTTTCTCATGTTCTCTACTGTCTTACTATATGTTCTAACATTTTGTGTAAATTTCCGTATAAATTAAAATTCTACAGAATCTAATGCGATCAGTTTCAGAACAGGAACACTGTTTCTCTGGACTCGCAACTCGCGTTTGTTGCTTGCCGAAGAAAGGATAACGATAAAATGAAAATCGAGGCAACCGAACTCTTAAATAGCAATATACTGTGGGAGATTAGTAACTATAATAAATGTTTATTAAAATGGAATGAACAAGAATTTGATACAATAAGATCTTAAGTTCATTTCTGCTTTCGCATGTGTCGAATCGTTTTCCCCGTGTTCTTTCCCCTTAACCAATTTGCGTCATTTGACAGAATAATCCGCAAAACAAATAGTGACCATTATCACCAGGAGCGGATAAATCTGCACACAATAATTTTTGTTTTCAGCTTATCAGCAATCGTTAAAGGGTCTAAATCCTTAAAGAGTCTAAAGAAACAATAAAGAATTTTTTATAAAATATTATTTTTTTTTTACTTTTCTGGTTGTAAGTTCAAAATAATAAAATAATAAAAAAAATAATAGATAATAAAATCTAACAAAATTTGGTTACCATAATGAGTTACAGGTCAGATTCGGATTCAAGCTAGAAGTGCAAATATCCCATAAGCGTAAACGTACCATAGCTCGAATAGATAGCAGTGAAGATGACCAGACCGATAATATTGAAACTGGAGATTTCTTATGGGAAAAACGAAATTGTATGCCAACATTACATGGTTTTACTGCTGTAAGTGGTGTAACCATCAACGTCAATGGAATGTCCAGGCGCAATGTTTTCGAATTATTTTTCAACGTGGAACTAGTCCAAAAAATAGTTCTGGAAAATACGAGGAATATACAATAATTTGAATAACCCTATAACACTATTTCTAATGAAAATAAACACAACAAGTCTTCCTTGCGCATGCTGGTATCGGCAACGTTTAGCTGCACATGTCGCATTTTTGAGTAAGATTGCGGATTTAGTGCGATGATGCAAATGGGTTAATGGTCTCCTCGCGACTGCCTCTGAAGCTAAGCTCTCGCTCTTTTCTTCTCATAAACAACCGAAACGCGAATCACACCATCGATCGCTCATTTTTTTAAATCCCTTGCAACCACCTTATTCTAGAATCTTCCAAACGCGTCTGTAATGTAAATACCCATCACAAATGCAAATTGAGATGATTATTGATCGCACATGCCTACACACACACACACATACTCTATCGCATATCGCCAATCTATATCGCGATATTACAATACTGAGGCAATAATAAAGCATAAGACAGTATGGAACTACTTATAATGTATTGCTTAGATTGTTAAGATGAGAATAGGATGGGACATGGTATAATTCGGTGCATATTTACTTATAAATACTTGTTCACCAATTTATTTCATATTAAGCATTGAACAGGTAAATGTGGTTGAAGTTATATCGTGTTAATCAAATTTTAATTGGAAACATTTCACCAACACCTTATGACAATTTCCAGATTACAAAAGTGTTCCAACTAATCTATTCCTGAGTATTAGTTGCTTGCTTATTTAAATCATTACAATATTTACCTTGTGGAACTATTACCTTGGGCACGAGTTCTTAACACAAAACCATAGCAAACCATTAAATCTAACAGACAAAAGATAAACACAATACTGTACAGATAAGATATAGACGAAAAGTTAATTTGGTTTTACCGTCTGTACTTGTATGGAGTAGAGTTGACGGTGAAGTGGAATGTGGTGAGGAGGTAAAATGTTCTTGTTTAGATTTTTTCTGCCTATTGGCATTTATTATTGTCATATTGAATATCGGAACTATGCTTACATCTTGCTAATTCCTTTAAATGATTTCATACACATGAAAACGACAATAATTTATAATTAAAATGTTCATTGCCAAAATGTTCATATAATAATAATAAAATAACATTAAAAATGTCTTGCCTTTCAAATTTTATATGCATATTTTACTTTCAAATAAAGAACACATTACAAAGCCAGATACAGAAAAAATTTCGGGTTGTTTAAAGCTTTAGGCGAGAAAAAGAGCGAGTGCAGAGGGTTAAAATGCCTCTAAAGTGACACATTGTGTTATCGTTGAATACGTTTGTGCTTCGGCTTGCTACTGTTTTATCGAGATGTTATCGTTCCATGAAACTTTGCACCTCACCCATACTACATTTCACGGATCAGAGACGTAAGAACGTGTTCCTAATTGGAGACCGTGCGTCATATGAAAAATGTCGAAGCTCGACTGTATTATATTAACACTAGAACTACCGACAATTCAGCAACCTACTTCTACCAAAACCAGTCAAAATGACTGGTCTTAAAAAAATACTTAATAATAGAATATTTTTAAATTTGTTGCTTCATTACTTTCTTACAAAAGGAAATCCATGTTTTATGTAATACATTTTTGGTATTATTAACTTATTTAATGAGTTAGGATTGGAGTTAAGATTGAGTTAGAACCACCTCGCGCATGGTTCCATCTGCAGCAATTTCATTTTGTGATTCTAGTAAAATACTTTCATTAGAATCTTCAGAGCTTGAAAACACTCGAACACATTTACTTTTACGTAAATTCGATATATTTTCACATTCGCTTTCTGAACATTTCTGAACATATTCTTTGTCTAAATCATCATTGTCACTTCTGTCACTATCAACAAGATTATCGTGAATACCCCACGATTCAATTTCATTTTCTTCTCGTTCATCTTCACAGTCTTAAAGTTCACCATCTTCTATATCAGAGCATTCCATTGGTATATCATTCAATTTTTGCAATACTTCACAAGTTTTCAATCGTTTTGCCATTTTCAGGGCCTAGAAAGTCTAGAAAAAACTATTTATTATAAAAATGAGTATATAATATTTGTATTTATTTTCTCATCTTACACTAATTGAAATAATATGTCGTATATTGAATATATGGTTATATGTAGAAGAGCATGATGGTTTTCCAGCGGCTGTTATAAACGCACTCATTGAATGCAGTAACTTCTCTATTTGATCGTTGTTTTTACAATGTTGCCTGATATAATACTGTAATGTGGCAAGCGAGCAAATTCCGAAACAAAACAATAACACATTCCTAATAGAATCTTCAAATGTTTTACGACTTCAGATCTAAATGAACGCCTTATTAAATACCAGTCAAAATGACTGCTGTTGGTATAAGTAACCATAGTATCAATTTATTTTGATTCAGAATAAATAAAACATTTAAAAAATATATTTTACTATTTCTTTAGTTATCACCGCAAAAGTCATTACACCATTTCGGGAAAAAAAATGTAACATAAAGTAGAAATATTTAAATCAAATTGTAAAACCAGTCAAAATGACTGGTGCGGTAGTTCTAGTGTTAAAATACATACACCCTGTATACATAATAACACGAAATGATGTATGTTAGAATCGTGTCAGCTGAAAATATTGCGAAACGTGTTTTCAAAATCATTTTAATTTGAAGCTATTACTTTGGGAATTTAAGTACATACGTAAATGATAAAAGGGACATTTTTCACCGGAAATGATCGATATTAGCTGTGCGCTAATATCAGCATAATTATTGAAAAATATAATTATTCGCATGATTCTATGTGCGTTCTAAGGAGTTTTGTATTTAGAAAGTTTGTTCGTAAACCGAATTGTTCACGATCCGTGGTATTCGTGAATCAAGGTTATACTGTATGAGTTTTAGTAACTGCATACCGATTCGTATGATCGCTTTTTGAATTTTTTTCTTGCAATATTACACAATCGCTGCCGCTGTTTCCGTTAGTACGGAAAATATTATTATTGTCGTTAAATAATATATTGTTAAATATTATTATATGCATTAAAGTTTCGAAATCAACATATAATTAGAAAATACCGCGTTAGTTTTGATACTATTTTGATACTCACGCAACAGTAATAAGTTTCGTCACACGCATCGTGGATTATATTTGTTTTGCGCGTGTTTCGAGTGTTTGAGATAATGTAGAAGTTTTTCCTTCATATGCAGGTGTTGTTAAGTACATTTCAATATTTTGATTAGATAATGATAAGACATTACGCGACGTTTAATACAGTTCGTGCAGCAGAATCGTTGGAACGGAAATCCGATATATTGCAGTCTCCTGCAAGTGTTATAAAAGAAAATAATAAACAGGTCGTAGACAAGTATAGCTTCTTTTAATGTGTTTGTCAGTGTTATGTTGTCTTTCGAAAAAAATCGGCCTTTTCCGGTTGAAGAATGTTATTTCAGCTTCATATAATTACTCTGTCTATCTTTAAGAGTCAACCATTTTTTTTATTACCGGTAATGCTACTGTGCATTCTTGAAATCAATATGAAATACAATAAACATAGCAATGTAATGAATATGAAATATAATAAATGCGGTAATACGGTAAATATGAAATACAATACAAAACACAGGAAATGCATCATACACATTTTTTAACACATTGTTGACCGGTCGCGAATTAACTGATGTTAGCTATTTTCATTTTTGTAACGTAGGTCAATATAGAATATTGCAGAAGTATTATTTATCCTGTTCAAACGTGTCGGGTTTATTATAAAAAATATACTTTTCTTGGTATTGAGGCTTTTATTACAATTCTGGTATTTGAATGTATCAAGAACGACGGAACTTGACGGTGAAACATTTTTCCATTAATTATACGGGAATAATTTGTCTGGTTGCTGTGATTTTTCAATAATTTATAGTGATTTCGAAAATGATTGTTTATCGGAAGACAGTTATGAATCTGATATTAGGCTCAATAGGATATACAATAGGAATACAATAGGAAATACAAAAAATGTAGTCAACGCTTGGTTTTTTTTTATTATGCGTAATGATATTGTATGTTTGTGACATAAATTTGAAATACAATATCAAATATATACAAAATACAATATGGTAAAAAAAAATCCGGACTTCTGAGGAGGGTCCAAAGGTTCCGAAACATGCAGAATGATTACACGAAGTTACAATACAAAATATTTAACCAGTCATTTTGTTTTGGAAAAGTACTAACATTTAAAATCCTACGCTGGAACAAATTTTTTCATTTTTCCTTAAATCCCATAGTAATTTCTTTCTCTTCACACGCCTTCATTATTTTGAAGAAAATGCATTTTATACACCGAAACCCTAATGCCTAAAAATGCTTTTAACAGCACCTAGCCATTGTGGTCGCTTTTTAACACGTTGATTGCCACGGTGGTCACCGGTGACCGGCGCAAAAGATTTGATTAAAAATGAAAAAAATTCATAATGAAATTTATTTACAATTTTGTAAAAGCAATTGACATTGGAACGGTGCTTTAATACTTTGGCTTTTAACAACTCTGTGTTACCTTCATTTTGCACGATTTAATCATACTCTGCAGTATTTCATCGCTTCGCGGTTTTAACATAGCAAAATACGCGGTGACCGGCGCAAAAGATTTTACTAGAAATGCAAAAAATTCGCAATGAAGTCTATTTGCAATCTTGTAAAAACAATTGAAATTGTAACGGTGCTTCAATATTTTGGCTTCTAATAACCCTGCATTACTTTTAATTTGCACGATTTAATAATACTTTGCAGTATTTCATCGCATCGCGATTCTAACATAGCAAAGTATGCGGTAACAGGCGCAAAAGATTTTACTAGAAATGCAAAAAATTCGCAATGAAGTCTATTTGCAATCTTGTAAAAGCAATTGATATTGAAGCGGTGCTTCAATACTTTGGCTTCTAACGACTTTGCGGTACCTTAATTTTGCACGATTTAATCATATTCTGCAGTATTTCATTGAATCGCGTTTCTAACATAGCAACATATGCGGTAACCAGCGCAAAAGGTTTTACTAAAAACGCAAAAAATTCGCAATGAAGTCAATTTGCAATCTTGTAAAAGCAATTGATATTGAAACGATAATTCAATACTTTGGCTTTCAACAACTATGCGGTACCTTGATTTTGCCCGACTTAATCATATTCTGTAGTATTTCATTGAATCGCGGTTCTAACATAGTAAAATATGCGGGGACCGGCGCAAAAGGTTTTACTAGAAACGCAAAAAATTCGCAATAAAGTCTATTTGCAATCTTGTAAAAGCAATTGATACTGAAGCGGTGCTTCAATACTTTGGCTTCTAACACTTCTGCGTTACCTTCATTTTGCACGATTTAATGATACTCTGCAGTATTTGATCGCATCGCGGTTCTAACATACCAAAGTATGCGGTAACAGGCGCAAAAGATTTTACTAGAAATGCAAAAAATTGGCAATGCAGTCTATTTTCAATCTTGTAAAAGCAATTGATATTGAAACCATGTTTCAATACTTTGGTTTCTAACGATTTTGCGGTACCTTAATTTTGCACGATTTCATCATATTCTGCAGTATTTCATTGAATCGCATTTTTAACATAGCAAAATTCGCGGTGACCGGTGCAAAAGGTTTTACTAGAAATGCAAAAAAGTCACAATGAAATCTATTTGGAATCAACGTAAAAGCAATTGATATTGAAACGATGTTTCAATACTTTGGTTTCTAACGATTTTGCGGTACCTTAATTTTGCACGATTTAATCATATTCTACAGTATTTCATTGAATCGCATTTTTAACATAGCAAAATTCGCGGTGACCGGTGCAAAAGGTTTTACTAGAAACGCAAAAAATTCGCAATGAAGTCTATTTGCGATCTTGTAAAAACAATTGAAATTGTAACGGTGCTTCAATATTTTGACTTCTAACAACCCTGTATTACTTTTAATTTGCACGATTTAATCATACTCTGCAGTATTTCATTACATCGCGGTTCTAACATGACAAAATACGCTTGGCAGTATAACATTTCTTACTTTTGCGTGTAGAATTCGATAGCAAAGTTAGGCCGGAAAAAACGTGGTGACCGGCGCAAAAGATTTTACTAGAAACGCAAAAAATGCCCAATAACGCCTATTTGCAATCAATGTAAAAGCAATTGATATTGAAACGATGTTTCAATACTTTGGCTTCTAACGACTTTGCGGTACCTTAATTTTGCACGATTTAATCATATTCTGCAGTATTTGATCGTATCGCGGTTCTAACATAGCAAAATACGCTTGGCAGTCAACGTGTTAATTTGCTCATAATGATCGAGCGCCCCCAGTAACTGGAAACAATTATGCAAATATGTGGGAACAACGAACCTTAGGCTGCGGATTAAATTTCTGCAGACAGATAAATGCATGTAACATCAGCGTTGTTTTCTTCGTCGAACTGAGTCATCGCATGAGTCGCCAAGTGCCAGACGTTCTTGGATTATCGGACGTTAGTGTAAAGCTTAATACATACGAATGGCTTTGAAACGATATGAAAACCACAAAACGGCGGTCAATAATTAGTCCGTCTTATATTAACAGTTTAATGGCCACCCACACATGTGTGTGATAGCAAAAAGAACTGTTAGTGCCTTGTTTTTTTTTTTTTTTTTTTTTTCGTTTTGCATTGTACGCTTTTCTTCGGCTATACAGAGTGTTCCAGTTTTTTCCGGCCAAACTTTGCCAGCGTATTCTACACGCAAAAGTAAGAAATGTTATACCATGAACATATGCTCTTAAATGTTTTGTTAAGGAGTTATAATATATAATATAATACGAAATGATAATAAACTGGCATTTGGCTCGAAATATTATAGTAGTTCTTCATTTTATATAGATTCAGTAATAAATCAACCATTATCTACGTTCAGCCATAAAAACGTTAACTTTTTTAATCACCGGTCATTTTGTCCGAGTGGGCTACGAATAGGTAACAACAACTTTCGGTAGGTTTAGTGTTAAAAAAATTGTTTGAAGAATTATTTAAAGAAATTATCATAAAATTTTATTTAAAAGTCAATTTTATCAGAGTGTGTAGTAGTTTCTTTCTTTCTAGTAGTTTCTTGAAGTATGGTATTGCGTGAAGCACCGGTAAATAAGCGAAAAAAACATGGAGGCAATCGAGGTTAATACATTGAATATTGATGTAAATACTTACATAGATAAAATAGATACAATGTATCAGAGTAAATGACACCTAAAGATAGCGTGTAGAAAACACGAGTTAACTCGTGATCGGTCAACAATGTGTTAAATATTGTCAATTGTTAAATGAGAATGTTGTATTTTTGTGAATGTAAGGGAAGGTAGTCTAATTTGGACCGCTATGATATACAAAGATTGATGATATCTGCGAGATTTGAGATAGGCATGTTGTTATACGTAGATGTAGAAGAGGTTAATGCAATTGTGTTTTTAAAGAAACGCCTCGTGGTTACATTGAGAGAAGTGTTATTCGTTTGGCTAAGAAGAAAATCTGTTATTTCGACATAAGAGTGAAAGCAGTTAATTCGTCTAAACGTAAGTAATTACATGTCTTATTATACCATCACAAAACTTGCTTATTTATCTACAATTTGCAATTATAATTTTGCGAAGTTATGTTAGTTTGACGTTTCTGTACAATATCAAGCATTAAATATTCAAGTTTCCCAAGTTGGAACGAAAACAGTTGCCGAAATTGAACCGGTAAAATTTGGGCAACGACATTTTTTTCATGGATAAATTATAATTAAAAAAATATCTTCCAGTAGTAATGGTGACGAAGATAGAAGTGATAACGAAAATAATTGATTTAGGACAGTTCTTGGAAAAATATCACCGCGAGCAAAGAAAAATCCAAATCCAACTGGCCCTTCGTCTTCTCGCAGTGCACGAATAGCCCAGAAAGCAGTGGAAATAACAAGCAGCCCTTACAAATCGCGGTTGTACCAAAACTTAAAAAAAAATCAGTTCACCAAAGTTTAACAAAATGCAGAAACATAAAAAAGAAACTGGTGATTCATGGTTTTGCATATTATGTGAAGAAACCAAGGAAGAAGAAATGATACACTGCATGAAATGTCACGCTTGGATACATACTCGGTGTGTTGCAGTTAGTGCTGCGATTAAAAGGTTCTTTTGTTATAATTACCGTTAAGAAAGCTCATGGTCCAATTTAGGAAACTAGCGGTCCAAATAAGGAAACCGGTTTCCTAAATTGAACCGATGACACGATTTTTTTTTAATTCATTTTTTACTGTTATAAATAATTTTTTCAATTTAATAAATGGTTCTATTTTGAAGGTACACTTAGTGAGTTTATTTTCCACTACTTCATTTTTATTGGCACTTCTTCCGTCCTTCTATATTTGAAAGAATACAAAATTGGTCCAAATCAGGCTACTCTCCCCTATTTTCATACGTTTGGGCATTGTCCATTATCAAGCCGGAATTTTAACACTAAATGTAGCAAGCGAGGTCAAATGACCGCTTTCAAAATTTACTTAAAAATCGTACATTCATTGTTATTTCCTTCGCTCATTCGACTTCCTGTAAATTCTTATATCATCTGATTATTCAATTTCTCGCTTTAATACATTTGGAAGTTCTTTCTGAAAATCAATGTTTATTTCATAAGGGATCAAATGACAAGTAGAGACAAAAGATAAAAATAGATAGGTGCAAA
>JAWWQZ010000072.1:0-189897 GCA_033815515.1 Cryptocheilus praepositus | reverse complement strand
CACGCGAAATCGACCTATTTGCGATCTGTAAGCAGATTCGCTTTCTGGGCGTTTCAGACGTCGAAACGCACGGGAGAAACGATAAAACTGCTCCTCCGTGCATTTTTCATACCGAGTCACCGTTCACTCGGCTCAGCGAGAAAACGCTATTTCGCCGCTTCTGAGCGCCGAACACGCGAGATCGACCTATTTGCGATCTGTAAGCAGATTCGCTTTCTGGGCGTTTCAGACGTCGAAACGCACGGGAGAAACGATAAAACTGCTCCTCCGTGCATTTTTCATACCGAGTCACCGTTCACTCGGCTCAGCGAGAAAACGCTATTTCGCCGCTTCTGAGCGCCGAACACGCGAAATCGACCTATTTGCGATCTGTAAGCAGATTCGCTTTCTGGGCGTTTCAGACGTCGAAACGCACGGGAGAAACGATAAAACTGCTCCTCCGTGCATTTTTCATACCGAGTCACCGTTCACTCGGCTCAGCGAGAAAACGCTATTTCGCCGCTTCTGAGCGCCGAACACGCGAAATCGACCTATTTGCGATCTGTAAGCAGATTCGCTTTCTGGGCGTTTCAGACGTCGAAACGCACGGGAGAAACGATAAAACTGCTCCTCCGTGCATTTTTCATACCGAGTCACCGTTCACTCGGCTCAGCGAGAAAACGCTATTTCGCCGCTTCTGAGCGCCGAACACGCGAAATCGACCTATTTGCGATCTGTAAGCAGATTCGCTTTCTGGGCGTTTCAGACGTCGAAACGCACGGGAGAAACGATAAAACTGCTCCTCCGTGCATTTTTCATACCGAGTCACCGTTCACTCGGCTCAGCGAGAAAACGCTATTTCGCCGCTTCTGAGCGCCGAACACGCGAAATCGACCTATTTGCGATCTGTAAGCAGATTCGCTTTCTGGGCGTTTCAGACGTCGAAACGCACGGGAGAAACGATAAAACTGCTCCTCCGTGCATTTTTCATACCGAGTCACCGTTCACTCGGCTCAGCGAGAAAACGCTATTTCGCCGCTTCTGAGCGCCGAACACGCGAAATCGACCTATTTGCGATCTGTAAGCAGATTCGCTTTCTGGGCGTTTCAGACGTCGAAACGCACGGGAGAAACGATAAAACTGCTCCTCCGTGCATTTTTCATACCGAGTCACCGTTCACTCGGCTCAGCGAGAAAACGCTATTTCGCCGCTTCTGAGCGCCGAACACGCGAAATCGACCTATTTGCGATCTGTAAGCAGATTCGCTTTCTGGGCGTTTCAGACGTCGAAACGCACGGGAGAAACGATAAAACTGCTCCTCCGTGCATTTTTCATACCGAGTCACCGTTCACTCGGCTCAGCGAGAAAACGCTATTTCGCCGCTTCTGAGCGCCGAACACGCGAAATCGACCTATTTGCGATCTGTAAGCAGATTCGCTTTCTGGGCGTTTCAGACGTCGAAACGCACGGGAGAAACGATAAAACTGCTCCTCCGTGCATTTTTCATACCGAGTCACCGTTCACTCGGCTCAGCGAGAAAACGCTATTTCGCCGCTTCTGAGCGCCGAACACGCGAAATCGACCTATTTGCGATCTGTAAGCAGATTCGCTTTCTGGGCGTTTCAGACGTCGAAACGCACGGGAGAAACGATAAAACTGCTCCTCCGTGCATTTTTCATACCGAGTCACCGTTCACTCGGCTCAGCGAGAAAACGCTATTTCGCCGCTTCTGAGCGCCGAACACGCGAAATCGACCTATTTGCGATCTGTAAGCAGATTCGCTTTCTGGGCGTTTCAGACGTCGAAACGCACGGGAGAAACGATAAAACTGCTCCTCCGTGCATTTTTCATACCGAGTCACCGTTCACTCGGCTCAGCGAGAAAACGCTATTTCGCCGCTTCTGAGCGCCGAACACGCGAAATCGACCTATTTGCGATCTGTAAGCAGATTCGCTTTCTGGGCGTTTCAGACGTCGAAACGCACGGGAGAAACGATAAAACTGCTCCTCCGTGCATTTTTCATACCGAGTCACCGTTCACTCGGCTCAGCGAGAAAACGCTATTTCGCCGCTTCTGAGCGCCGAACACGCGAAATCGACCTATTTGCGATCTGTAAGCAGATTCGCTTTCTGGGCGTTTCAGACGTCGAAACGCACGGGAGAAACGATAAAACTGCTCCTCCGTGCATTTTTCATACCGAGTCACCGTTCACTCGGCTCAGCGAGAAAACGCTATTTCGCCGCTTCTGAGCGCCGAACACGCGAAATCGACCTATTTGCGATCTGTAAGCAGATTCGCTTTCTGGGCGTTTCAGACGTCGAAACGCACGGGAGAAACGATAAAACTGCTCCTCCGTGCATTTTTCATACCGAGTCACCGTTCACTCGGCTCAGCGAGAAAACGCTATTTCGCCGCTTCTGAGCGCCGAACACGCGAAATCGACCTATTTGCGATCTGTAAGCAGATTCGCTT
Organism: Cryptocheilus praepositus; assembly: GCA_033815515.1. Lineage (NCBI taxonomy): Eukaryota > Metazoa > Arthropoda > Insecta > Hymenoptera > Pompilidae > Cryptocheilus > Cryptocheilus praepositus. Next base: position 187,446 of record JAWWQZ010000072.1, on the reverse strand, counting down.
TCTGGGCGTTTCAGACGTCGAAACGCACGGGAGAAACGATAAAACTGCTCCTCCGTGCATTTTTCATACCGAGTCACCGTTCACTCGGCTCAGCGAGAAAACGCTATTTCGCCGCTTCTGAGCGCCGAACACGCGAAATCGACCTATTTGCGATCTGTAAGCAGATTCGCTTTCTGGGCGTTTCAGACGTCGAAACGCACGGGAGAAACGATAAAACTGCTCCTCCGTGCATTTTTCATACCGAGTCACCGTTCACTCGGCTCAGCGAGAAAACGCTATTTCGCCGCTTCTGAGCGCCGAACACGCGAAATCGACCTATTTGCGATCTGTAAGCAGATTCGCTTTCTGGGCGTTTCAGACGTCGAAACGCACGGGAGAAACGATAAAACTGCTCCTCCGTGCATTTTTCATACCGAGTCACCGTTCACTCGGCTCAGCGAGAAAACGCTATTTCGCCGCTTCTGAGCGCCGAACACGCGAAATCGACCTATTTGCGATCTGTAAGCAGATTCGCTTTCTGGGCGTTTCAGACGTCGAAACGCACGGGAGAAACGATAAAACTGCTCCTCCGTGCATTTTTCATACCGAGTCACCGTTCACTCGGCTCAGCGAGAAAACGCTATTTCGCCGCTTCTGAGCGCCGAACACGCGAAATCGACCTATTTGCGATCTGTAAGCAGATTCGCTTTCTGGGCGTTTCAGACGTCGAAACGCACGGGAGAAACGATAAAACTGCTCCTCCGTGCATTTTTCATACCGAGTCACCGTTCACTCGGCTCAGCGAGAAAACGCTATTTCGCCGCTTCTGAGCGCCGAACACGCGAAATCGACCTATTTGCGATCTGTAAGCAGATTCGCTTTCTGGGCGTTTCAGACGTCGAAACGCACGGGAGAAACGATAAAACTGCTCCTCCGTGCATTTTTCATACCGAGTCACCGTTCACTCGGCTCAGCGAGAAAACGCTATTTCGCCGCTTCTGAGCGCCGAACACGCGAAATCGACCTATTTGCGATCTGTAAGCAGATTCGCTTTCTGGGCGTTTCAGACGTCGAAACGCACGGGAGAAACGATAAAACTGCTCCTCCGTGCATTTTTCATACCGAGTCACCGTTCACTCGGCTCAGCGAGAAAACGCTATTTCGCCGCTTCTGAGCGCCGAACACGCGAAATCGACCTATTTGCGATCTGTAAGCAGATTCGCTTTCTGGGCGTTTCAGACGTCGAAACGCACGGGAGAAACGATAAAACTGCTCCTCCGTGCATTTTTCATACCGAGTCACCGTTCACTCGGCTCAGCGAGAAAACGCTATTTCGCCGCTTCTGAGCGCCGAACACGCGAAATCGACCTATTTGCGATCTGTAAGCAGATTCGCTTTCTGGGCGTTTCAGACGTCGAAACGCACGGGAGAAACGATAAAACTGCTCCTCCGTGCATTTTTCATACCGAGTCACCGTTCACTCGGCTCAGCGAGAAAACGCTATTTCGCCGCTTCTGAGCGCCGAACACGCGAAATCGCCCTATTTGCGATCTGTAAGCAGATTCGCCTTCTGGGCGTTTCAGACGGTCGAAACGCACGGGAGAAACGATAAAACTGCTCCTCCGTGCATTTTTCATACCGAGTCACCGTTCACTCGGCTCAGCGAGAAAACGCTATTTCGCCGCTTCTGAGCGCCGAACACGCGAAATCGACCTATTTGCGATCTGTAAGCAGATTCGCTTTCTGGGCGTTTCAGACGTCGAAACGCACGGGAGAAACGATAAAACTGCTCCTCCGTGCATTTTTCATACCGAGTCACCGTTCACTCGGCTCAGCGAGAAAACGCTATTTCGCCGCTTCTGAGCGCCGAACACGCGAAATCGACCTATTTGCGATCTGTAAGCAGATTCGCTTTCTGGGCGTTTCAGACGTCGAAACGCACGGGAGAAACGATAAAACTGCTCCTCCGTGCATTTTTCATACCGAGTCACCGTTCACTCGGCTCAGCGAGAAAACGCTATTTCGCCGCTTCTGAGCGCCGAACACGCGAAATCGACCTATTTGCGATCTGTAAGCAGATTCGCTTTGCTGGGCGTTTCAGACGTCGAAACGCACGGGAGAAACGATAAAACTGCTCCTCCGTGCATTTTTCATACCGAGTCACCGTTCACTCGGCTCAGCGAGAAAACGCTATTTCGCCGCTCAGAGCGCCGAACACGCGAAATCGACCTATTTGCGATCTGTAAGCAGATTCGCTTTCTGGGCGTTTCAGACGTCGAAACGCACGGGAGAAACGATAAAACTGCTCCTCCGTGCATTTTTCATACCGAGTCACCGTTCACTCGGCTCAGCGAGAAAACGCTATTTCGCCGCTTCTGAGCGCCGAACACGCGAAATCGACCTATTTGCGATCTGTAAGCAGATTCGCTTTCTGGGCGTTTCAGACGTCGAAACGCACGGGAGAAACGATAAAACTGCTCCTCCGTGCATTTTTCATACCGAGTCACCGTTCACTCGGCTCAGCGAGAAAACGCTATTTCGCCGCTTCTGAGCGCCGAACACGCGAAATCGACCTATTTGCGATCTGTAAGCAGATTCGCTTTCTGGGCGTTTCAGACGTCGAAACGCACGGGAGAAACGATAAAACTGCTCCTCCGTGCATTTTTCATACCGAGTCACCGTTCACTCGGCTCAGCGAGAAAACGCTATTTCGCCGCTTCTGAGCGCCGAACACGCGAAATCGACCTATTTGCGATCTGTAAGCAGATTCGCTTTCTGGGCGTTTCAGACGTCGAAACGCACGGGAGAAACGATAAAACTGCTCCTCCGTGCATTTTTCATACCGAGTCACCGTTCACTCGGCTCAGCGAGAAAACGCTATTTCGCCGCTTCTGAGCGCCGAACACGCGAAATCGACCTATTTGCGATCTGTAAGCAGATTCGCTTTCTGGGCGTTTCAGACGTCGAAACGCACGGGAGAAACGATAAAACTGCTCCTCCGTGCATTTTTCATACCGAGTCACCGTTCACTCGGCTCAGCGAGAAAACGCTATTTCGCCGCTTCTGAGCGCCGAACACGCGAAATCGACCTATTTGCGATCTGTAAGCAGATTCGCTTTCTGGGCGTTTCAGACGTCGAAACGCACGGGAGAAACGATAAAACTGCTCCTCCGTGCATTTTTCATACCGAGTCACCGTTCACTCGGCTCAGCGAGAAAACGCTATTTCGCCGCTTCTGAGCGCCGAACACGCGAAATCGACCTATTTGCGATCTGTAAGCAGATTCGCTTTCTGGGCGTTTCAGACGTCGAAACGCACGGGAGAAACGATAAAACTGCTCCTCCGTGCATTTTTCATACCGAGTCACCGTTCACTCGGCTCAGCGAGAAAACGCTATTTCGCCGCTTCTGAGCGCCGAACACGCGAAATCGACCTATTTGCGATCTGTAAGCAGATTCGCTTTCTGGGCGTTTCAGACGTCGAAACGCACGGGAGAAACGATAAAACTGCTCCTCCGTGCATTTTTCATACCGAGTCACCGTTCACTCGGCTCAGCGAGAAAACGCTATTTCGCCGCTTCTGAGCGCCGAACACGCGAAATCGACCTATTTGCGATCTGTAAGCAGATTCGCTTTCTGGGCGTTTCAGACGTCGAAACGCACGGGAGAAACGATAAAACTGCTCCTCCGTGCATTTTTCATACCGAGTCACCGTTCACTCGGCTCAGCGAGAAAACGCTATTTCGCCGCTTCTGAGCGCCGAACACGCGAAATCGACCTATTTGCGATCTGTAAGCAGATTCGCTTTCTGGGCGTTTCAGACGTCGAAACGCACGGGAGAAACGATAAAACTGCTCCTCCGTGCATTTTTCATACCGAGTCACCGTTCACTCGGCTCAGCGAGAAAACGCTATTTCGCCGCTTCTGAGCGCCGAACACGCGAAATCGACCTATTTGCGATCTGTAAGCAGATTCGCTTTCTGGGCGTTTCAGACGTCGAAACGCACGGGAGAAACGATAAAACTGCTCCTCCGTGCATTTTTCATACCGAGTCACCGTTCACTCGGCTCAGCGAGAGAACGCTATTTCGCCGCTTCTGAGCGCCGAACACGCGAAATCGACCTATTTGCGATCTGTAAGCAGATTCGCTTTCTGGGCGTTTCAGACGTCGAAACGCACGGGAGAAACGATAAAACTGCTCCTCCGTGCATTTTTCATACCGAGTCACCGTTCACTCGGCTCAGCGAGAAAACGCTATTTCGCCGCTTCTGAGCGCCGAACACGCGAAATCGACCTATTTGCGATCTGTAAGCAGATTCGCTTTCTGGGCGTTTCAGACGTCGAAACGCACGGGAGAAACGATAAAACTGCTCCTCCGTGCATTTTTCATACCGAGTCACCGTTCACTCGGCTCAGCGAGAAAACGCTATTTCGCCGCTTCTGAGCGCCGAACACGCGAAATCGACCTATTTGCGATCTGTAAGCAGATTCGCTTTCTGGGCGTTTCAGACGTCGAAACGCACGGGAGAAACGATAAAACTGCTCCTCCGTGCATTTTTCATACCGAGAACCCGTTCACTCGGCTCAGCGAGAAAACGCTATTTCGCCGCTTCTGAGCGCCGAACACGCGAAATCGACCTATTTGCGATCTGTAAGCAGATTCGCTTTCTGGGCGTTTCAGACGTCGAAACGCACGGGAGAAACGATAAAACTGCTCCTCCGTGCATTTTTCATACCGAGTCACCGTTCACTCGGCTCAGCGAGAAAACGCTATTTCGCCGCTTCTGAGCGCCGAACACGCGAAATCGACCTATTTGCGATCTGTAAGCAGATTCGCTTTCTGGGCGTTTCAGACGTCGAAACGCACGGGAGAAACGATAAAACTGCTCCTCCGTGCATTTTTCATACCGAGTCACCGTTCACTCGGCTCAGCGAGAAAACGCTATTTCGCCGCTTCTGAGCGCCGAACACGCGAAATCGACCTATTTGCGATCTGTAAGCAGATTCGCTTTCTGGGCGTTTCAGACGTCGAAACGCACGGGAGAAACGATAAAACTGCTCCTCCGTGCATTTTTCATACCGAGTCACCGTTCACTCGGCTCAGCGAGAAAACGCTATTTCGCCGCTTCTGAGCGCCGAACACGCGAAATCGACCTATTTGCGATCTGTAAGCAGATTCGCTTTCTGGGCGTTTCAGACGTCGAAACGCACGGGAGAAACGATAAAACTGCTCCTCCGTGCATTTTTCATACCGAGTCACCGTTCACTCGGCTCAGCGAGAAAACGCTATTTCGCCGCTTCTGAGCGCCGAACACGCGAAATCGACCTATTTGCGATCTGTAAGCAGATTCGCTTTCTGGGCGTTTCAGACGTCGAAACGCACGGGAGAAACGTTAAAACTGCTCCTCCGTGCATTTTTCATACCGAGTCACCGTTCACTCGGCTCAGCGAGAAAACGCTATTTCGCCGCTTCTGAGCGCCGAACACGCGAAATCGACCTATTTGCGATCTGTAAGCAGATTCGCTTTCTGGGCGTTTCAGACGTCGAAACGCACGGGAGAAACGATAAAACTGCTCCTCCGTGCATTTTTCATACCGAGTCACCGTTCACTCGGCTCAGCGAGAAAACGCTATTTCGCCGCTTCTGAGCGCCGAACACGCGAAATCGACCTATTTGCGATCTGTAAGCAGATTCGCTTTCTGGGCGTTTCAGACGTCGAAACGCACGGGAGAAACGATAAAACTGCTCCTCCGTGCATTTTTCATACCGAGTCACCGTTCACTCGGCTCAGCGAGAAAACGCTATTTCGCCGCTTCTGAGCGCCGAACACGCGAAATCGACCTATTTGCGATCTGTAAGCAGATTTGCTTTCTGGGCGTTTCAGACGTCGAAACGCACGGGAGAAACGATAAAACTGCTCCTCCGTGCATTTTTCATACCGAGTCACCGTTCACTCGGCTCAGCGAGAAAACGCTATTTCGCCGCTTCTGAGCGCCGAACACGCGAAATCGACCTATTTGCGATCTGTAAGCAGATTCGCTTTCTGGGCGTTTCAGACGTCGAAACGCACGGGAGAAACGATAAAACTGCTCCTCCGTGCATTTTTCATACCGAGTCACCGTTCACTCGGCTCAGCGAGAAAACGCTATTTCGCCGCTTCTGAGCGCCGAACACGCGAAATCGACCTATTTGCGATCTGTAAGCAGATTCGCTTTCTGGGCGTTTCAGACGTCGAAACGCACGGGAGAAACGATAAAACTGCTCCTCCGTGCATTTTTCATACCGAGTCACCGTTCACTCGGCTCAGCGAGAAAACGCTATTTCGCCGCTTCTGAGCGCCGAACACGCGAAATCGACCTATTTGCGATCTGTAAGCAGATTCGCTTTCTGGGCGTTTCAGACGTCGAAACGCACGGGAGAAACGATAAAACTGCTCCTCCGTGCATTTTTCATACCGAGTCCCCGTTCACTCGGCTCAGCGAGAAAACGCTATTTCGCCGCTTCTGAGCGCCGAAAACGCGAAATCGACCTATTTGCGATCTGTAAGCAGATTCGCTTTCTGGGCGTTTCAGACGTCGAAACGCACGGGAGAAACGATAAAACTGCTCCTCCGTGCATTTTTCATACCGAGTCACCGTTCACTCGGCTCAGCGAGAAAACGCTATTTCGCCGCTTCTGAGCGCCGAACACGCGAAATCGACCTATTTGCGATCTGTAAGCAGATTCGCTTTCTGGGCGTTTCAGACGTCGAAACGCACGGGAGAAACGATAAAACTGCTCCTCCGTGCATTTTTCATACCGAGTCACCGTTCACTCGGCTCAGCGAGAAAACGCTATTTCGCCGCTTCTGAGCGCCGAACACGCGAAATCGACCTATTTGCGATCTGTAAGCAGATTCGCTTTCTGGGCGTTTCAGACGTCGAAACGCACGGGAGAAACGATAAAACTGCTCCTCCGTGCATTTTTCATACCGAGTCACCGTTCACTCGGCTCAGCGAGAAAACGCTATTTCGCCGCTTCTGAGCGCCGAACACGCGAAATCGACCTATTTGCGATCTGTAAGCAGATTCGCTTTCTGGGCGTTTCAGACGTCGAAACGCACGGGAGAAACGATAAAACTGCTCCTCCGTGCATTTTTCATACCGAGTCACCGTTCACTCGGCTCAGCGAGAAAACGCTATTTCGCCGCTTCTGAGCGCCGAACACGCGAAATCGACCTATTTGCGATCTGTAAGCAGATTCGCTTTCTGGGCGTTTCAGACGTCGAAACGCACGGGAGAAACGATAAAACTGCTCCTCCGTGCATTTTTCATACCGAGTCACCGTTCACTCGGCTCAGCGAGAAAACGCTATTTCGCCGCTTCTGAGCGCCGAAAACGCGAAATCGACCTATTTGCGATCTGTAAGCAGATTCGCTTTCTGGGCGTTTCAGACGTCGAAACGCACGGCAGAAACGATAAAACTGCTCCTCCGTGCATTTTTCATACCGAGTCACCGTTCACTCGGCTCAGCGAGAAAACGCTATTTCGCCGCTTCTGAGCGCCGAACACGCGAAATCGACCTATTTGCGATCTGTAAGCAGATTCGCTTTCTGGGCGTTTCAGACGTCGAAACGCACGGGAGAAACGATAAAACTGCTCCTCCGTGCATTTTTCATCTGAGTCACCGTTCACGTTTCAGACGTCGAAACGCACGAGAGAAACGATAAAACTTGCTCCTCCGTGCATTTTTCATACCGAGTTCACTCGGCTCAGCGAGAAAACGCTATTTCGCCGCTTCTGAGCGCCGATCACGCGATATCGACCTATTTGCGATCTGTAAGCAGATTCGCTTTCTGGGCGTTTCAGACGTCGAAACGCACGGGAGAAACGATAAAACTGCTCCTCCGTGCATTTTTCATACCGAGTCACCGTTCACTCGGCTCAGCGAGAAAACGCTATTTCGCCGCTTCTGAGCGCCGAAAACGCGAAATCGACCTATTTGCGATCTGTAAGCAGATTCGCTTTCTGGGCGTTCAGACGTCGAAACGCACGGGAGAAACGATAAAACTGCTCCTCCGTGCATTTTTCATACCGAGTCACCGTTCACGAGGCTCAGCGAGAAAACGCTATTTCGCCGCTTCTGTAAGCAGATTCGCTTTCTGAGACGTCGAAACGCGAGAAACGATCGACCGTATTTTTGAATCACCGTTCACTCGGCTCAGCGAGAAAACGCTATTTCGCCGCTTCTGAGCGCCGAACACGCGAAATCGACCTATTTGCGATCTGTAAGCAGATTCGCTTTCTGGGCGTTTCAGACGTCGAAACGCACGGGAGAAACGATAAAACTGCTCCTCCGTGCATTTTTCATACCGAGTCACCGTTCACTCGGCTCAGCGAGAAAACGCTATTTCGCCGCTTCTGAGCGCCGAACACGCGAAATCGACCTATTTGCGATCTGTAAGCAGATTCGCTTTCTGGGCGTTTCAGACGTCGAAACGCACGGGAGAAACGATAAAACTGCTCCTCCGTGCATTTTTCATACCGAGTCACCGTTCACTCGGCTCAGCGAGAAAACGCTATTTCGCCGCTTCTGAGGCGCCGAACACGCGAAATCGACCTATTTGCGATCTGTAAGCAGATTCGCTTTCTGGGCGTTTCAGACGTCGAAACGCACGGGAGAAACGATAAAACTGCTCCTCCGTGCATTTTTCATACCGAGTCACCGTTCACTCGGCTCAGCGAGAAAACGCTATTTCGCCGCTTCTGAGCGCCGAACACGCGAAATCGACCTATTTGCGATCTGTAAGCAGATTCGCTTTCTGGGCGTTTCAGACGTCGAAACGCACGGGAGAAACGATAAAACTGCTCCTCCGTGCATTTTTCATACCGAGTCACCGTTCACTCGGCTCAGCGAGAAAACGCTATTTCGCCGCTTCTGAGCGCCGAACACGCGAAATCGACCTATTTGCGATCTGTAAGCAGATTCGCTTTCTGGGCGTTTCAGACGTCGAAACGCACGGGAGAAACGATAAAACTGCTCCTCCGTGCATTTTTCATACCGAGTCACCGTTCACTCGGCTCAGCGAGAAAACGCTATTTCGCCGCTTCTGAGCGCCGAACACGCGAAATCGACCTATTTGCGATCTGTAAGCAGATTCGCTTTCTGGGCGTTTCAGACGTCGAAACGCACGGGAGAAACGATAAAACTGCTCCTCCGTGCATTTTTCATACCGAGTCACCGTTCACTCGGCTCAGCGAGAAAACGCTATTTCGCCGCTTCTGAGCGCCGAAAACGCGAAATCGACCTATTTGCGATCTGTAAGCAGATTCGCTTTCTGGGCGTTTCAGACGTCGAAACGCACGGGAGAAACGATAAAACTGCTCCTCCGTGCATTTTTCATTCCGAGTCACCGTTCACTCGGCTCAGCGAGAAAACGCTATTTCGCCGCTTCTGAGCGCCGAACACGCGAAATCGACCTATTTGCGATCTGTAAGCAGATTCGCTTTCTGGGCGTTTCAGACGTCGAAACGCACGGGAGAAACGATAAAACTGCTCCTCCGTGCATTTTTCATACCGAGTCACCGTTCACTCGGCTCAGCGAGAAAACGCTATTTCGCCGCTTCTGAGCGCCGAACACGCGAAATCGACCTATTTGCGATCTGTAAGCAGATTCGCTTTCTGGGCGTTTCAGACGTCGAAACGCACGGGAGAAACGATAAAACTGCTCCTCCGTGCATTTTTCATACCGAGTCACCGTTCACTCGGCTCAGCGAGAAAACGCTATTTCGCCGCTTCTGAGCGCCGAACACGCGAAATCGACCTATTTGCGATCTGTAAGCAGATTCGCTTTCTGGGCGTTTCAGACGTCGAAACGCACGGGAGAAACGATAAAACTGCTCCTCCGTAAGCAGATTCGCTTTCTGGGCGTTTCAGACGTCGAAACGCACGGGAGAAACGATTAAACTGCTCCTCCGTGCATTTTTCCGAGTCACCGTTCACTCGGCTCAGCGAGAAAACGCTATTTCGCCGCTTCTGAGCGCCGAATACGCGAAATCGACCTATTTGCGATCTGTAAGCAGATTCGCTTTCTGGGCGTTTCAGACGTCGAAACGCACGGGAGAAACGATAAAACTGCTCCTCCGTGCATTTTTCATACCGAAGCGAGAAAACGCTATTTCGCCGCTTCTGAGCGCCGAACACGCGAAATCGACCTATTTGCGATCTGTAAGCAGATTCGCTTTCGGGGCGTTTCAGACGTCGAAACGCACGGGAGAAACGATAAAACTGCTCCTCCGTGCATTTTTCATACCGAGTCACCGTTCACTCGGCTCAGCGAGAAAACGCTATTTCGATCTGCCGCTTTCTGAGTCACGAGAAAACTGCTCCTCCGTGCATTTTTCATACCGAGTCACCGTTCACTCGGCTCAGCGAGAAAACGCTATTTCGCCGCTTCTGAGCGCCGAACACGCGAAATCGACCTATTTGCGATCTGTAAGCAGATTCGCTTTCTGGGCGTTTCAGACGTCGAAACGCACGGGAGAAACGATAAAACTGCTCCTCCGTGCATTTTTCATACCGAGTCACCGTTCACTCGGTCTCAGCGAGAAAACGCTATTTCGCCGCTTCTGAGCGCCGAACACGCGAAATCGACCTATTTGCGATCTGTAAGCAGATTCGCTTTCTGGGCGTTTGCAGACGTCGAAACGCACGGGAGAAACGATAAAACTGCTCCTCCGTGCATTTTTCATACCGAGTCACCGTTCACTCGGCTCAGCGAGAAAACGCTATTTCGCCGCTTCTGAGCGCCGAAAACGCGAAATCGACCTATTATTGCGATCTGTAAGCAGATTCGCTTTCTGGGCGTTTCAGACGTCGAAACGCACGGGAGAAACGATAAAACTGCTCCTCCGTGCATTTTTCATACCGAGTCACCGTTCACTCGGCTCAGCGAGAAAACGCTATTTCGCCGCTTCTGAGCGCCGAACACGCGAAATCGACCTATTTGCGATCTGTAAGCAGATTCGCTTTCTGGGCGTTTCAGACGTCGAAACGCACGGGAGAAACGCTAAAACTGCTCCTCCGTGCATTTTTCATTACCGAGTCACCGTTCACTCGGCTCAGCGAGAAAACGCTATTTCGCCGCTTCTGAGCGCCGAACACGCGAAATCGACCTATTTGCGATCTGTAAGCAGATTCGCTTTCTGGGCGTTTCAGACGTCGAAACGCACGGGAGAAACGATAAAACTGCTCCTCCGTGCATTTTTCATACCGAGTCACCGTTCACTCGGCTCAGCGAGAAAACGCTATTTCGCCGCTTCTGAGCGCCGAACACGCGAAATCGACCTATTTGCGATCTGTAAGCAGATTCGCTTTCTGGGCGTTTCAGACGTCGAAACGCACGGGAGAAACGATAAAACTGCTCCTCCGTGCATTTTTCATACCGAGTCACCGTTCACTCGGCACAGCGAGAAAACGCTATTTCGCCGCTTCTGAGCGCCGAACACGCGAAATCGACCTATTTGCGATCTGTAAGCAGATTCGCTTTCTGGGCGTTTCAGACGTCGAAACGCACGGGAGAAACGATAAAACTGCTCCTCCGTGCATTTTTCATACCGAGTCACCGTTCACTCGGCTCAGCGAGAAAACGCTATTTCGCCGCTTCTGAGCGCCGAACACGCGAAATCGACCTATTTGCGATCTGTAAGCAGATTCGCTTTCTGGGCGTTTCAGACGTCGAAACGCACGGGAGAAACGATAAAACTGCTCCTCCGTGCATTTTTCATACCGAGTCACCGTTCACTCGGCTCAGCGAGAAAACGCTATTTCGCCGCTTCTGAGCGCCGAACACGCGAAATCGACCTATTTGCGATCTGTAAGCAGATTCGCTTTCTGGGCGTTTCAGACGTCGAAACGCACGGGAGAAACGATAAAACTGCTCCTCCGTGCATTTTTCATACCGAGTCACCGTTCACTCGGCTCAGCGAGAAAACGCTATTTCGCCGCTTCTGAGCGCCGAACACGCGAAATCGACCTATTTGCGATCTTTCTGTAAAACGCAGAGAAACGATAAAACTCGCATTTTTCTGGAGTCACCGTTCACTCGGCTCAGCGAGAAAACGCTATTTCGCCGCTTCTGAGCGCCGAACACGCGATCTCGACCTTTTTGCGATCTGTAAGCAGATTCGCTTTCTGGGCGTTTCAGACGTCGAAACGCACGGGAGAAACGATAAAACTGCTCCTCCGTGCATTTTTTTTTCATACCGAGTCACCGTTCACTCGGCTCAGCGAGAAAACGCTATTTCGCCGCTTCTGAGCGCCGAACACGCGAAATCGACCTATTTGCGATCTGTAAGCAGATTCGCTTTCTGGGCGTTTCAGACGTCGAAACGCACGGGAGAAACGATAAAACTGCTCCTCCGTGCATTTTTCATACCGAGTCACCGTTCACTCGGCTCAGCGAGAAAACGCTATTTCGCCGCTTCTGAGCGCCGAACACGCGAAATCGACCTATTTGCGATCTGTAAGCAGATTCGCTTTCTGGGCGTTTCAGACGTCGAAACGCACGGGAGAACCGATAAAACTGCTCCTCCGTGCATTTTTTCATACCGAGTCACCGTTCACTCGGCTCAGCGAGAAAACGCTATTTCGCCGCTTCTGAGCGCCGAACACGCGAAATCGACCTATTTGCTATCTGTAAGCAGATTTCGCTTTCTGGGCGTTTCAGACGTCGAAACGCACGGGAGAAACGATAAAACTGCTCCTCCGTGCATTTTTCATACCGAGTCACCGTTCACTCGGCTCAGCGAGAAAACGCTATTTCGCCGCTTCTGAGCGCCGAACACGCGAAATCGACCTATTTGCGATCTGTAAGCAGATTCGCTTTCTGGGCGTTTCAGACGTCGAAACGCACGGGAGAAACGATAAAACTGCTCCTCCGTGCATTTTTCATACCGAGTCACCGTTCACTCGGCTCAGCGAGAAAACGCTATTTCGCCGCTTCTGAGCGCCGAAAACGCGAAATCGACCTATTTGCGATCTGTAAGCAGATTCGCTTTCTGGGCGTTTCAGACGTCGAAACGCACGGGAGAAACGATAAAACCTGCTCCTCCGTGCATTTTTCATACCGAGTCACCGTTCACTCGGCTCAGCGAGAAAACGCTATTTCGCCGCTTCTGAGCGCCGAACACGCGATTTAGATTTCGCCGCTTCTGAGCGCCGAACACGCGAAATCGACCTATTTGCGATCTGTAAGCAGATTCGCTTTCTGGGCGTTTCAGACGTCGAAACGCACGGGAGAAACGATAAAACTGCTCCTCCGTGCATTTTTCATACCGAGTCACCGTTCACTCGGCTCAGCGAGAAAACGCTATTTCGCCGCTTCTGAGCGCCGAACACGCGAAATCGACCTATTTGCGATCTGTAAGCAGATTCGCTTTCTGGGCGTTTCAGACGTCGAAACGCACGGGAGAAACGATAAAACTGCTCCTCCGTGCATTTTTCATACCGAGTCACCGTTCACTCGGCTCAGCGAGAAAACGCTATTTCGCCGCTTCTGAGCGCCGAACACGCGAAATCGACCTATTTGCGATCTGTAAGCAGATTCGCTTTCTGGGCGTTTCAGACGTCGAAACGCACGGGAGAAACGATAAAACTGCTCCTCCGTGCATTTTTCATACCGAGTCACCGTTCACTCGGCTCAGCGAGAAAACGCTATTTTTCCTCTTCTCAGCGCCGAACACTCTAAATCGTCATTTTGCGATCTGTAAGCAGATTCGCTTTCTGGGCGTTTCAGACGTCGAAACGCACGGGAGAAACGATAAAACTGCTCCTCCGTGCATTTTTCATACCGAGTCACCGTTCACTCGGCTCAGCGAGAAAACGCTATTTCGCCGCTTCTGAGCGCCGAACACGCGAAATCGACCTATTTGCGATCTGTAAGCAGATTCGCTTTCTGGGCGTTTCAGACGTCGAAACGCACGGGAGAAACGATAAAACTGCTCCTCCGTGCATTTTTCATACCGAGTCACCGTTCACTCGGCTCAGCGAGAAAACGCTATTTCGCCGCTTCTGAGCGCCGAAAACGCGAAATCGACCTATTTGCGATCTGTAAGCAGATTCGCTTTCTGGGCGTTTCAGACGTCGAAACGCACGGCTATTTCGCCGCTTCTGAGCGCGATTCGCTTTCTGGGCGTTTCATACGTCGAAACGCACGGGAGAAACGATAAAACTGCTCCTCCGTGCATTTTTCATACCGAGTCACCGTTCACTCGGCTCAGCGAGAAAACGCTATTTCGCCGCTTCTGAGCGCCGAACACGCGAAATCGACCTATTTGCGATCTGTAAGCAGATTCGCTTTCTGGGCGTTTCAGACGTCGAAACGCACGGGAGAAACGATAAAACTGCTCCTCCGTGCATTTTTCATACCGAGTCACCGTTCACTCGGCTCAGCGAGAAAACGCTATTTCGCCGCTTCTGAGCGCCGAACACGCGAAATCGACCTATTTGCGATCTGTAAGCAGATTCGCTTTCTGGGCGTTTCAGACGTCGAAACGCACGGGAGAAACGATAAAACTGCTCCTCCGTGCATTTTTCATACCGAGTCACCGTTCACTCGGCTCAGCGAGAAAACGCTATTTCGCCGCTTCTGAGCGCCGAACACGCGAAATCGACCTATTTGCGATCTGTAAGCAGATTCGCTTTCTGGGCGTTTCAGACGTCGAAACGCACGGGAGAAACGATAAAACTGCTCCTCCGTGCATTTTTCATACCGAGTCACCGTTCACTCGGCTCAGCGAGAAAACGATATTTCGCCGCTTCTGAGCGCCGAACACGCGAAATCGACTATTTGCGATCTGTAAGCAGATTCGCTTTCTGGGCGTTTCAGACGTCGAAACGCACGGGAGAAACGATAAAACTGCTCCTCCGTGCATTTTTCATACCGAGTCACCGTTCACTCGGCTCAGCGAGAAAAACGCTATTTCGCCGCTTCTGAGCGCCGAACACGCGAAATCGACCTATTTGCGATCTGTAAGCAGATTCGCTTTCTGGGCGTTTCAGACGTCGAAACGCACGGGAGAAACGATAAAACTGCTCCTCCGTGCATTTTTCATACCGAGTCACCGTTCACTCGGCTCAGCGAGAAAACGCTATTTCGCCGCTTCTGAGCGCCGAAAACGCGAAATCGACCTATTTGCGATCTGTAAGCAGATTCGCTTTCTGGGCGTTTCAGACGTCGAAACGCACGGGAGAAACGATAAAACTGCTCCTCCGTGCATTTTTCATACCGAGTCACCGTTCACTCGGCTCAGCGAGAAAACGCTATTTCGCCGCTTCTGAGCGCCGAACACGCGAAATCGACCTATTTGCGATCTGTAAGCAGATTCGCTTTCTGGGCGTTTCAGACGTCGAAACGCACGGGAGAAACGATAAAACTGCTCCTCCGTGCATTTTTCATACCGAGTCACCGTTCACTCGGCTCAGCGAGAAAACGCTATTTCGCCGCTTCTGAGCGCCGAACACGCGAAATCGACCTATTTGCGATCTGTAAGCAGATTCGCTTTCTGGGCGTTTCAGACGTCGAAACGCACGGGAGAAACGATAAAACTGCTCCTCCGTGCATTTTTCATACCGAGTCACCGTTCACTCGGCTCAGCGAGAAAACGCTATTTCGCCGCTTCTGAGCGCCGAACACGCGAAATCGACCTATTTGCGATCTGTAAGCAGATTCGCTTTCTGGCGAAATCGACCTATTTGCGATCTGTAAGCAGATTCGCTTTCTTCGTCGAAACGCACGGGAGAAACGATAAAACTGCTCCTCCGTGCATTTTTCATACCGAGTCACCGTTCACTCGGCTCAGCGAGAAAACGCTATTTCGCCGCTTCTGAGCGCCGAACACGCGAAATCGACCTATTTGCGATCTGTAAGCAGATTCGCTTTCTGGGCGTTTCAGACGTCGAAACGCACGGGAGAAACGATAAAACTGCTCCTCCGTGCATTTTTCATACCGAGTCACCGTTCACTCGGCTCAGCGAGAAAACGCTATTTCGCCGCTTCTGAGCGCCGAACACGCGAAATCGACCTATTTGCGATCTGTAAGCAGATTCGCTTTCTGGGCGTTTCAGACGTCGAAACGCACGGGAGAAACGATAAAACTGCTCCTCCGTGCATTTTTCATACCGAGTCACCGTTCACTCGGCTCAGCGAGAAAACGCTATTTCGCCGCTTCTGAGCGCCGAAAACGCGAAATCGACCTATTTGCGATCTGTAAGCAGATTCGCTTTCTGGGCGTTTCTGACGTCGAAACGCACGGGAGAAACGATAAAACTGCTCCTCCGTGCATTTTTCATACCGAGTCACCGTTCACTCGGCTCAGCGAGAAAACGCTATTTCGCCGCTTCTGAGCGCCGAACACGCGAAATCGACCTATTTGCGATCTGTAAGCAGATTCGCTTTCTGGGCGTTTCAGACGTCGAAACGCACGGGAGAAACGATAAAACTGCTCCTCCGTGCATTTTTCATACCGAGTCACCGTTCACTCGGCTCAGCGAGAAAACGCTATTTCGCCGCTTCTGAGCGCCGAAAACGCGAAATCGACCTATTTGCGATCTGTAAGCAGATTCGCTTTCTGGGCGTTTCAGACGTCGAAACGCACGGGAGAAACGATAAAACTGCTCCTCCGTGCATTTTTCATACCGAGTCACCGTTCACTCGGCTCAGCGAGAAAACGCTATTTCGCCGCTTCTGAGCGCCGAACACGCGAAATCGACCTATTTGCGATCTGTAAGCAGATTCGCTTTCTGGGCGTTTCAGACGTCGAAACGCACGGGAGAAACGATAAAACTGCTCCTCCGTGCATTTTTCGTAAACGCACGGGAGAAACGATAAAACTGCTCCTCCGTGCATTTTTCGTACCGAGTCACCGTTCACTCGGCTCAGCGAGAAAACGCTATTTCGCCGCTTCTGAGCGCCGAACACGCGAAATCGACCTATTTGCGATCTGTAAGCAGATTCGCTTTCTGGGCGTTTCAGACGTCGAAACGCACGGGAGAAACGATAAAACTGCTCCTCCGTGCATTTTTCATACCGAGTCACCGTTCACTCGGCTCAGCGAGAAAACGCTATTTCGCCGCTTCTGAGCGCCGAACACGCGAAATCGACCTATTTGCGATCTGTAAGCAGATTCGCTTTCTGGGCGTTTCAGACGTCGAAACGCACGGGAGAAACGATAAAACTGCTCCTCCGTGCATTTTTCATACCGAGTCACCGTTCACTCGGCTCAGCGAGAAAACGCTATTTCGCCGCTTCTGAGCGCCGAACACGCGAAATCGACCTATTTGCGATCTGTAAGCAGATTCGCTTTCTGGGCGCTCCTCCGTGCATTTTTCATACCGAGTCACCGTTCACTCGGCTCAGCGAGAAAACGCTATTTCGCCGCTTCTGAGAAACGATAAAACTTCAGCTTCCGTTTCAGACGTCGAAACGCACGGGAGAAACGATAAAACTGCTCCTCCGTGCATTTTTCATACCGAGTCACGGTTCACTCGGCTCAGCGAGAAAACGCTATTTCGCCCGCTTCTGAGCGCCGAACACGCGAAATCGACCTATTTGCGATCTGTAAGCAGATTCGCTTTCTGGGCCGTTCACTCGGCTCAGCGAGAAAACGCTATTTCGCCGCTTCTGAGCGCCGAACACGCGAAATCGACCTGTTTGCGATCTGTAAGCAGATTCGCTTTCTGGGCGTTTCAGACGTCGAAACGCACGGTTTCTCGTTTCAGACGTCGAAACGCACGGGAGAAACGATAAAACTGCTCCTCCGTGCATTTTTCATACCGAGTCACCGTTCACTCGGCTCAGCGAGAAAACGCTATTTCGCCGCTTCTGAGCGCCGAACACGCGAAAGCGACCTATTTGCGATCTGTAAGCAGATTCGCTTTCTGGGCGTTTCAGACGTCGAAACGCACGGGAGAAACGATAAAACTGCTCCTCCGTGCATTTTTCATACCGAGTCACCGTTCACTCGGCTCAGCGAGAAAACGCTATTTCGCCGCTTCTGAGCGCCGAAAACGCGAAATCGACCTATTTGCGATCTGTAAGCAGATTCGCTTTCTGGGCGTTTCAGACGTCGAAACGCACGGGAGAAACGATAAAACTGCTCCTCCGTGCATTTTTCATACCGAGTCACCGTTCACTCGGCTCAGCGAGAAAACGCTATTTCGCCGCTTCTGAGCGCCGAACACGCGAAATCGACCTATTTGCGATCTGTAAGCAGATTCGCTTTCTGGGCGTTTCAGACGTCGAAACGCACGGGAGAAACGATAAAACTGCTCCTCCGTGCATTTTTCATACCGAGTCACCGTTCACTCGGCTCAGCGAGAAAACGCTATTTCGCCGCTTCTGAAAACGCATTTTTCATACGAGTCACCGTTCACTCGGCTCAGCGAAAAACGCTATTTCGCCGCTTCTGAGCGCCGAACACGCGAAATCGACCTATTTGCGATCTGTAAGCAGATTCGCTTTCTGGGCGTTTCAGACGTCGATACGCACGGGAGAAACGATAAAACTGCTCCTCCGTGCATTTTTCATACCGAGTCACCGTTCACTCGGCTCAGCGAGAAAACGCTATTTCGCCGCTTCTGAGCGCCGAACACGCGAAATCGACCTATTTGCGATCTGTAAGCAGATTCGCTTTCTGGGCGTTTCAGACGTCGAAACGCACGGGAGAAACGATAAAACTGCTCCTCCGTGCATTTTTCATACCGAGTCACCGTTCACTCGGCTCAGCGAGAAAACGCTATTTCGCCGCTTCTGAGCGCCGAACACGCGAAATCGACCTATTTGCGATCTGTAAGCAGATTCGCTTTCTGGGCGTTTCAGACGTCGAAACGCACGGGAGAAACGATAAAACTGCTCCTCCGTGCATTTTTCATACCGAGTCACCGTTCACTCGGCTCAGCGAGAAAACGCTATTTCGCCGCTTCTGAGCGCCGAACACGCGAAATCGACCTATTTGCGATCTGAAAAACTGCTCCTCCGTGCATTTTTCATACCGAGTCACCGTTCACTCGGCAGCGAGAAAACGCTATTTCGCCGCTTCTGAGCGCCGAACACGCGAAATCGACCTATTTGCGATCTGTAAGCAGATTCGCTTTCTGGGCGTTTCAGACGTCGAAACGCACGGGAGAAACGATAAAACTGCTCCTCCGTGCATTTTTCATACCGAGTCACCGTTCACTCGGCTCAGCGAGAAAACGCTATTTCGCCGCTTCTGAGCGCCGAACACGCGAAATCGACCTATTGGCGATCTGTAAGCAGATTCGCTTTCTGGGCGTTTCAGACGTCGAAACGCACGGGAGAAACGATAAAACTGCTCCTCCGTGCATTTTTCATACCGAGTCACCGTTCACTCGGCTCAGCGAGAAAACGCTATTTCGCCGCTTCTGAGCGCCGAACACGCGAAATCGACCTATTTGCGATCTGTAAGCAGATTCGCTTTCTGGGCGTTTCAGACGTCGAAACGCACGGGAGAAACGATAAAACTGCTCCTCCGTGCATTTTTCATACCGAGTCACCGTTCACTCGGCTCAGCGAGAAAACGCTATTTCGCCGCTTCAGAGCGCCGAACACGAAATCGAAATCAACTATTTGCGATCTGTAAGCAGATTCGCTTTCTGGGCGTTTCAGACGTCGAAACGCACGGGAGAAACGATAAAACTGCTCCTCCGTGCATTTTTCATACCGAGTCACCGTTCACTCGGCTCAGCGAGAAAACGCTATTTCGCCGCTTCTGAGCGCCGAAAACGCGAAATCGACCTATTTGCGATCTGTAAGCAGATTCGCTTTCTGGGCGTTTCAGACGTCGAAACGCACGGGAGAAACGATAAAACTGCTCCTCCGTGCATTTTTCATACCGAGTCACCGTTCACTCGGCTCAGCGAGAAAACGCTATTTCGCCGCTTCTGAGCGCCGAACACGCGAAATCGACCTATTTGCGATCTGTAAGCAGATTCGCTTTCTGGGCGTTTCAGACGTCGAAACGCACGGGAGAAACGATAAAACTGCTCCTCCGTGCATTTTTCGCCGCTTCTGACGCGAGTCACCGTTCAGATTCGCTTTCGGCTTTCAGCGTCGAGCACGGGAGAAACGATAAAACTGCTCCTCCGTGCATTTTTCATACCGAGTCACCGTTCACTCGGCTCAGCGAGAAAACGCTATTTCGCCGCTTCTGAGCGCCGAAAACGCGAAATCGACCTATTTGCGATCTGTAAGCAGATTCGCTTTCTGGGCGTTTCAGACGTCGAAACGCACGGGAGAAACGATAAAACTGCTCCTCCGTGCATTTTTCATACCGAGTCACCGTTCACTCGGCTCAGCGAGAAAACGCTATTTCGCCGCTTCTGAGCGCCGAACACGCGAAATCGACCTATTTGCGATCTGTAAGCAGATTCGCTTTCTGGGCGTTTCAGACGTCGAAACGCACGGGAGAAACGATAAAACTGCTCCTCCGTGCATTTTTCATACCGAGTCACCGTTCACTCGGCTCAGCGAGAAAACGCTATTTCGCCGCTTCTGAGCGCCGAACGCGCGAAATCGACCTATTTGCGATCTGTAAGCAGATTCGCTTTCTGGGCGTTTCAGACGTCGAAACGCACGGGAGAAACGATAAAACTGCTCCTCCGTGCATTTTTCATACGGAGTCACCGTTCACTCGGCTCACCGTTCACTCGTCTCAGAGAAAACGCTATTTCGCCGCTTCTGAGCGCCGAACACGCGAAATCGACCTATTTGCGATCTGTAAGCAGATTCGCTTTCTGGGCGTTTCAGACGTCGAAACGCACGGGAGAAACGATAAAACTGCTCCTCCGTGCATTTTTCATACCGAGTCACCGTTCACTCGGCTCAGCGAGAAAACGCTATTTCGCCGCTTCTGAGCGCCGAACACGCGAAATCGACCTATTTGCGATCTGTAAGCAGATTCGCTTTCTGGGCGTTTCAGACGTCGAAACGCACGGGAGAAACGATAAAACTGCTCCTCCGTGCATTTTTCATACCGAGTCACCGTTCACTCGGCTCAGCGAGAAAACGCTATTTCGCCGCTTCTGAGCGCCGAAAACGCGAAATCGACCTATTTGCGATCTGTAAGCAGATTCGCTTTCTGGGCGTTTCAGACGTCGAAACGCACGGGAGAAACGATAAAACTGCTCCTCCGTGCATTTTTCATACCGAGTCACCGTTCACTCGGCTCAGCGAGAAAACGCTATTTCGCCGCATTTTTCATACCGAGTCACCGTTCACTCGGCTCAGCGAGAAAACGCTATTTCGCCGCTTCTGAGCGCCAAACACGCGAAATCGACCTATTTGCGATCTGTAAGCAGATTCGCTTTCTGGGCGTTTCAGACGTCGAAACGCACGGGAGAAACGATAAAACTGCTCCTCCGTGCATTTTTCATACCGAGTCACCGTTCACTCGGCTCAGCGAGAAAACGCTATTTCGCCGCTTCTGAGCGCCGAACACGCGAAATCGACCTATTTGCGATCTGTAAGCAGATTCGCTTTCTGGGCGTTTCAGACGTCGAAACGCACGGGAGAAACGATAAAACTGCTCCTCCGTGCATTTTTCATACCGAGTCACCGTTCACTCGGCTCAGCGAGAAAACGCTATTTCGCCGCTTCTGAGCGCCGAACACGCGAAATCGACCTATTTGCGATCTGTAAGCAGATTCGCTTTCTGGGCGTTTCAGACGTCGAAACGCACGGGAGAAACGATAAAACTGCTCCTCCGTGCATTTTTCATACCGAGTCACCGTTCACTCGGCTCAGCGAGAAAACGCTATTTCGCCGCTTCTGAGCGCCGAACACGCGAAATCGACCTATTTGCGATCTGTAAGCAGATTCGCTTTCTGGGCGTTTCAGACGTCGAAACGCACGGGAGAAACGATAAAACTGCTCCTCCGTGCATTTTTCATACCGAGTCACCGTTCACTCGGCTCAGCGAGAAAACGCTATTTCGCCGCTTCTGAGCGCCGAACACGCGAAATCGACCTATTTGCGATCTGTAAGCAGATTCGCTTTCTGGGCGTTTCAGACGTCGAAACGCACGGGAGAAACGATAAAACTGCTCCTCCGTGCATTTTTCATACCGAGTCACCGTTCACTCGGCTCAGCGAGAAAACGCTATTTCGCCGCTTCTGAGCGCCGAACACGCGAAATCGACCTATTTGCGATCTGTAAGCAGATTCGCTTTCTGGGCGTTTCAGACGTCGAAACGCACGGGAGAAACGATAAAACTGCTCCTCCGTGCATTTTTCATACCGAGTCACCGTTCACTCGGCTCAGCGAGAAAACGCTATTTCGCCGCTTCTGAGCGCCGAAAACGCGAAATCGACCTATTTGCGATCTGTAAGCAGATTCGCTTTCTGGGCGTTTCAGACGTCGAAACGCACGGGAGAAACGATAAAACTGCTCCTCCGTGCATTTTTCATACCGAGTCACCGTTCACTCGGCTCAGCGAGAAAACGCTATTTCGCCGCTTCTGAGCGCCGAACACGCGAAATCGACCTATTTGCGATCTGTAAGCAGATTCGCTTTCTGGGCGTTTCAGACGTCGAAACGCACGGGAGAAACGATAAAACTGCTCCTCCGTGCATTTATCATACCGAGTCACCGTTCACTCGGCTCAGCGAGAAAACGCTATTTCGCCGCTTCTGAGCGCCGAACACGCGAAATCGACCTATTTGCGATCTGTAAGCAGATTCGCTTTCTGGGCGTTTCAGACGTCGAAACGCACGGGAAAAACGAAATCGGCGATCTGTAAGCAGATTCGCTTTCTGGGCGTTTCAGACGAAACGCACGGGAGAAACGATAAAACTGCTCCTCCGTGCATTTTTCATACCGAGTCACCGTTCACTCGGCTCAGCGAGAAAACGCTATTTCGCCGCTTCTGAGCGCCGAAAACGCGAAATCGACCTATTTGCGATCTGTAAGCAGATTCGCTTTCTGGGCGTTTCAGACGTCGAAACGCACGGGAGAAACGATAAAACTGCTCCTCCGTGCATTTTTCATACCGAGTCACCGTTCACTCGGCTCAGCGAGAAAACGCTATTTCGCCGCTTCTGAGCGCCGAACACGCGAAATCGACCTATTTGCGATCTGTAAGCAGATTCGCTTTCTGGGCGTTTCAGACGTCGAAACGCACGGGAGAAACGATAAAACTGCTCCTCCGTGCATTTTTCATACCGAGTCACCGTTCACTCGGCTCAGCGAGAAAACGCTATTTCGCCGCTTCTGAGCGCCGAACACGCGAAATCGACCTATTTGCGATCTGTAAGCAGATTCGCTTTCTGGGCGTTTCAGACGTCGAAACGCAAGTGAGAAACGATAAAACTGCTCCTCCGTGCATTTTTCATACCGAGTCACCGTTCACTCGGCTCAGCGAGAAAACGCTATTTCGCCGCTTCTGAGCGCCGAACACGCGAAATCGACCTATTTGCGATCTGTAAGCAGATTCGCTTTCTGGGCGTTTCAGACGTCGAAACGCACGGGAGAAACGATAAAACTGCTCCTCCGTGCATTTTTCATACCGAGTCACCGTTCACTCGGCTCAGCGAGAAAACGCTATTTCGCCGCTTCTGAGCGCCGAAAACGCGAAATCGACCTATTTGCGATCTGTAAGCAGATTCGCTTTCTGGGCGTTTCAGACGTCGAAACGCACGGGAGAAACGATAAAACTGCTCCTCCGTGCATTTTTCATACCGAGTCACCGTTCACTCGGCTCAGCGAGAAAACGCTATTTCGCCGCTTCTGAGCGCCGAACACGCGAAATCGACCTATTTGCGATCTGTAAGCAGATTCGCTTTCTGGGCGTTTCAGACGTCGAAACGCACGGGAGAAACGATAAAACTGCTCCTCCGTGCATTTTTCATACCGAGTCACCGTTCACTCGGCTCAGCGAGAAAACGCTATTTCGCCGCTTCTGAGCGCCGAACACGCGAAATCGACCTATTGGCGATCTGTAAGCAGATTCGCTTTCTGGGCGTTTCAGACGTCGAAACGCACGGGAGAAACGATAAAACTGCTCCTCCGTGCATTTTTCATACCGAGTCACCGTTCACTCGGCTCAGCGAGAAAACGCTATTTCGCCGCTTCTGAGCGCCGAACACGCGAAATCGACCTATTTGCGATCTGTAAGCAGATTCGCTTTCTTTCTGGGCGTTTCAGACGTCGAAACGCACGGGAGAAACGATAAAACTGCTCCTCCGTGCATTTTTCATACCGAGTCACCGTTCACTCGGCTCAGCGAGAAAACGCTATTTCGCCGCTTCTGAGCGCCGAACACGCGAAATCGACCTATTTGCGATCTGTAAGCAGATTCGCTTTCTGGGCGTTTCAGACGTCGAAACGCACGGGAGAAACGATAAAACTGCTCCTCCGTGCATTTTTCATACCGAGTCACCGTTCACTCGGCTCAGCGAGAAAACGCTATTTCGCCGCTTCTCCGTGCATTTTTCATACCGAGTCACCGTTCACTCGGCTCAGCGAGAAAACGCTATTTCGCCGCTTCTGAGCGCCGAACACGCGAAATCGACCTATTTGCGATCTGTAAGCAGATTCGCTTTCTGGGCGTTTCAGACGTCGAAACGCACGGGAGAAACGATAAAACTGCTCCTCCGTGCATTTTTCATACCGAGTCACCGTTCACTCGGCTCAGCGAGAAAACGCTATTTCGCCGCTTCTGAGCGCCGAAAACGCGAAATCGACCTATTTGCGATCTGTAAGCAGATTCGCTTTCTGGGCGTTTCAGACGTCGAAACGCACGGGAGAAACGATAAAACTGCTCCTCCGTGCATTTTTCATACCGAGTCACCGTTCACTCGGCTCAGCGAGAAAACGCTATTTCGCCGCTTCTGAGCGCCGAACACGCGAAATCGACCTATTTGCGATCTGTAAGCAGATTCGCTTTCTGGGCGTTTCAGACGTCGAAACGCACGGGAGAAACGATAAAACTGCTCCTCCGTGCATTTTTCATACCGAGTCACCGTTCACTCGGCTCAGCGAGAAAACGCTATTTGCGCCGCTTCTGAGCGCCGAAAACGCGAAATCGACCTATTTGCGATCTGTAAGCAGATTCGCTTTCTGGGCGTTTCAGACGTCGAAACGCACGGGAGAAACGATAAAACTGCTCCTCCGTGCATTTTTCATACCGAGTCACCGTTCACTCGGCTCAGCGAGAAAACGCTATTTCGCCGCTTCTGAGCGCCGAACACGCGAAATCGACCTATTTGCGATCTGTAAGCAGATTCGCTTTCTGGGCGTTTCAGACGTCGAAACGCACGGGAGAAACGATAAAACTGCTCCTCCGTGCATTTTTCATACCGAGTCACCGTTCACTCGGCTCAGCGAGAAAACGCTATTTCGCCGCTTCTGAGCGCCGAACACGCGAAATCGACCTATTTGCGATCTGTAAGCAGATTCGCTTTCTCGGCGTTTCAGACGTCGAAACGCACGGGAGAAACGATAAAACTGCTCCTCCGTGCATTTTTCATACCGAGTCACCGTTCACTCGGCTCAGCGAGAAAACGCTATTTCGCCGCTTCTGAGCGCCGAACACGCGAAATCGACCTATTTGCGATCTGTAAGCAGATTCGCTTTCTGGGCGTTTCAGACGTCGAAACGCACGGGAGAAACGATAAAACTGCTCCTCCGTGCATTTTTCATACCGAGTCACCGTTCACTCGGCTCAGCGAGAAAACGCTATTTCGCCGCTTCTGAGCGCCGAAAACGCGAAATCGACCTATTTGCGATCTGTAAGCAGATTCGCTTTCTGGGCGTTTCAGACGTCGAAACGCACGGGAGAAACGATAAAACTGCTCCTCCGTGCATTTTTCATACCGAGTCACCGTTCACTCGGCTCAGCGAGAAAACGCTATTTCGCCGCTTCTGAGCGCCGAACACGCGAAATCGACCTATTTGCGATCTGTCAGCAGATTCGCTTTCAGACGTCGAAACGCACGGGAGAAACGATAAAACTGCTCCTCCGTGCATTTTTCATACCGAGTCACCGTTCACTCGGCCGGTCAGCGAGAAAACGCTATTTCGCCGCTTCTGAGCGCCGAACACGCGAAATCGACCTATTTGCGATCTGTAAGCAGATTCGCTTTCTGGGCGTTTCAGACGTCGAAACGCACGGGAGAAACGATAAAACTGCTCCTCCGTGCATTTTTCATACCGAGTCACCGTTCACTCGGCTCAGCGAGAAAACGCTATTTCGCCGCTTCTGAGCGCCGAACACGCGAAATCGACCTATTTGCGATCTGTAAGCAGATTCGCTTTCTGGGCGTTTCAGACGTCGAAACGCACGGGAGAAACGATAAAACTGCTCCTCCGTGCATTTTTCATACCGAGTCACCGTTCACTCGGCTCAGCGAGAAAACGCTATTTCGCCGCTTCTGAGCGCCGAACACGCGAAATCGACCTATTTGCGATCTGTAAGCAGATTCGCTTTCTGGGCGTTTCAGACGTCGAAACGCACGGGAGAAACGATAAAACTGCTCCTCCGTGCATTTTTCATACCGAGTCACCGTTCACTCGGCTCAGCGAGAAAACGCTATTTCGCCGCTTCTGAGCGCCGAAAACGCGAAATCGACCTATTTGCGATCTGTAAGCAGATTCGCTTTCTGGGCGTTTCAGACGTCGAAACGCACGGGAGAAACGATAAAACTGCTCCTCCGTGCATTTTTCATACCGAGTCACCGTTCACTCGGCTCAGCGAGAAAACGCTATTTCGCCGCTTCTGAGCGCCGAACACGCGAAATCGACCTATTTGCGATCTGTAAGCAGATTCGCTTTCTGGGCGTTTCAGACGTCGAAACGCACGGGAGAAACGATAAAACTGCTCCTCCGTGCATTTTTCATACCGAGTCACCGTTCACTCGGCTCAGCGAGAAAACGCTATTTCGCCGCTTCTGAGCGCCGACACGCGAAATCGACCTATTGGCGATCTGTAAGCAGATTCGCTTTCTGGGCGTTTCAGACGTCGAAACGCACGGGAGAAACGATAAAACTGCTCCTCCGTGCATTTTTCATACCGAGTCACCGTTCACTCGGCTCAGCGAGAAAACGCTATTTCACCGCTTCTGAGCGCCGAACACGCGAAATCGACCTATTTGCGATCTGTAAGCAGATTCGCTTTCTGGGCGTTTCAGACGTCGAAACGCACGGGAGAAACGATAAAACTGCTCCTCCGTGCATTTTTCATACCGAGTCACCGTTCACTCGGCTCAGCGAGAAAACGCTATTTCGCCGCTTCTGAGCGCCGAACACGCGAAATCGACCTATTTGCGATCTGTAAGCAGATTCGCTTTCTGGGCGTTTCAGACGTCGAAACGCACGGGAGAAACGATAAAACTGCTCCTCCGTGCATTTTTCATACCGAGTCACCGTTCACTCGGCTCAGCGAGAAAACGCTATTTCGCCGCTTCTGAGCGCCGAACACGCGAAATCGACCTATTTGCGATCTGTAAGCAGATTCGCTTTCTGGGCGTTTCAGACGTCGAAACGCACGGGAGAAACGATAACACTGCTCCTCCGTGCATTTTTCATACCGAGTCACCGTTCACTCGGCTCAGCGAGAATACGCTATTTCGCCGCTTCTGAGCGCCGAACACGCGAAATCGACCTATTTGCGATCTGTAAGCAGATTCGCTTTCTGGGCGTTTCAGACGTCGAAACGCACGGGAGAAACGATAAAACTGCTCCTCCGTGCATTTTTCATACCGAGTCACCGTTCACTCGGCTCAGCGAGAAAACGCTATTTCGCCGCTTCTGAGCGCCGAACACGCGAAATCGACCTATTTGCGATCTGTAAGCAGATTCGCTTTCTGGGCGTTTCAGACGTCGAAACGCACGGGAGAAACGATAAAACTGCTCCTCCGTGCATTTTTCATACCGAGTCACCGTTCACTCGGCTCAGCGAGAAAACGCTATTTCGCCGCTTCTGAGCGCCGAACACGCGAAATCGACCTATTTGCGATCTGTAAGCAGATTCGCTTTCTGGGCGTTTCAGACGTCGAAACGCACGGGAGAAACGATAAAACTGCTCCTCCGTGCATTTTTCATACCGAGTCACCGTTCACTCGGCTCAGCGAGAAAACGCTATTTCGCCGCTTCTGAGCGCCGAACACGCGAAATCGACCTATTTGCGATCTGTAAGCAGATTCGCTTTCTGGGCGTTTCAGACGTCGAAACGCACGGGAGAAACGATAAAACTGCTCCTCCGTGCATTTTTCATACCGAGTCACCGTTCACTCGGCTCAGCGAGAAAACGCTATTTCGCCGCTTCTGAGCGCCGAACACGCGAAATCGACCTATTTGCGATCTGTAAGCAGATTCGCTTTCTGGGCGTTTCAGACGTCGAAACGCACGGGAGAAACGATAAAACTGCTCCTCCGTGCATTTTTCATACCGAGTCACCGTTCACTCGGCTCAGCGAGAAAACGCTATTTCGCCGCTTCTGAGCGCCGAACACGCGAAATCGACCTATTTGCGATCTGTAAGCAGATTCGCTTTCTGGGCTTTTCAGACGTCGAAACGCACGGGAGAAACGATAAAACTGCTCCTCCGTGCATTTTTCATACCGAGTCACCGTTCACTCGGCTCAGCGAGAAAACGCTATTTCGCCGCTTCTGAGCGCCGAACACGCGAAATCGACCTATTTGGCGATCTGTAAGCAGATTCGCTTTCTGGGCGTTTCAGACGTCGAAACGCACGGGAGAAACGATAAAACTGCTCCTCCGTGCATTTTTCATACCGAGTCACCGTTCACTCGGCTCAGCGAGAAAACGCTATTTCGCCGCTTCTGAGCGCCGAACACGCGAAATCGACCTATTTGCGATCTGTAAGCAGATTCGCTTTCTGGGCGTTTCAGACGTCGAAACGCACGGGAGAAACGATAAAACTGCTCCTCCGTGCATTTTTCATACCGAGTCACCGTTCACTCGGCTCAGCGAGAAAACGCTATTTCGCCGCTTCTGAGCGCCGAACACGCGAAATCGACCTATTTGCGATCTGTAAGCAGATTCGCTTTCTGGGCGTTTCAGACGTCGAAACGCACGGGAGAAACGATAAAACTGCTCCTCCGTGCATTTTTCATACCGAGTCACCGTTCACTCGGCTCAGCGAGAAAACGCTATTTCGCCGCTTCTGAGCGCCGAACACGCGAAATCGACCTATTTGCGATCTGTAAGCAGATTCGCTTTCTGGGCGTTTCAGACGTCGAAACGCACGGGAGAAACGATAAAACTGCTCCTCCGTGCATTTTTCATACCGAGTCACCGTTCACTCGGCTCAGCGAGAAAACGCTATTTCGCCGCTTCTGAGCGCCGAACACGCGAAATCGACCTATTTGCGATCTGTAAGCAGATTCGCTTTCTGGGCGTTTCAGACGTCGAAACGCACGGGAGAAACGATAAAACTGCTCCTCCGTGCATTTTTCATACCGAGTCACCGTTCACTCGGCTCAGCGAGAAAACGCTATTTCGCCGCTTCTGAGCGCCGAAAACGCGAAATCGACCTATTTGCGATCTGTAAGCAGATTCGCTTTCTGGGCGTTTCAGACGTCGAAACGCACGGGAGAAACGATAAAACTGCTCCTCCGTGCATTTTTCATACCGAGTCACCGTTCACTCGGCTCAGCGAGAAAACGCTATTTCGCCGCTTCTGAGCGCCGAACACGCGAAATCGACCTATTTGCGATCTGTAAGCAGATTCGCTTTCTGGGCGTTTCAGACGTCGAAACGCACGGGAGAAACGATAAAACTGCTCCTCCGTGCATTTTTCATACCGAGTCACCGTTCACTCGGCTCAGCGAGAAAACGCTATTTCGCCGCTTCTGAGCGCCGAACACGCGAAATCGACCTATTTGCGATCTGTAAGCAGATTCGCTTTCTGGGCGTTTCAGACGTCGAAACGCACGGGAGAAACGATAAAACTGCTCCTCCGTGCATTTTTCATACCGAGTCACCGTTCACTCGGCTCAGCGAGAAAACGCTATTTCGCCGCTTCTGAGCGCCGAAAACGCGAAATCGACCTATTTGCGATCTGTAAGCAGATTCGCTTTCTGGGCGTTTCAGACGTCGAAACGCACGGGAGAAACGATAAAACTGCTCCTCCGTGCATTTTTCATACCGAGTCACCGTTCACTCGGCTCAGCGAGAAAACGCTATTTCGCCGCTTCTGAGCGCCGAACACGCGAAATCGACCTATTTGCGATCTGTAAGCAGATTCGCTTTCTGGGCGTTTCAGACGTCGAAACGCACGGGAGAAACGATAAAACTGCTCCTCCGTGCATTTTTCATACCGAGTCACCGTTCACTCGGCTCAGCGAGAAAACGCTATTTCGCCGCTTCTGAGCGCCGAACACGCGAAATCGACCTATTTGCGATCTGTAAGCAGATTCGCTTTCTGGGCGTTTCAGACGTCGAAACGCACGGGAGAAACGATAAAACTGCTCCTCCGTGCATTTTTCATACCGAGTCACCGTTCACTCGGCTCAGCGAGAAAACGCTATTTCGCCGCTTCTGAGCGCCGAACACGCGAAATCGACCTATTTGCGATCTGTAAGCAGATTCGCTTTCTGGGCGTTTCAGACGTCGAAACGCACGGGAGAAACGATAAAACTGCTCCTCCGTGCATTTTTCATACCGAGTCACCGTTCACTCGGCTCAGCGAGAAAACGCTATTTCGCCGCTTCTGAGCGCCGAACACGCGAAATCGACCTATTTGCGATCTGTAAGCAGATTCGCTTTCTGGGCGTTTCAGACGTCGAAACGCACGGGAGAAACGATAAAACTGCTCCTCCGTGCATTTTTCATACCGAGTCACCGTTCACTCGGCTCAGCGAGAAAACGCTATTTCGCCGCTTCTGAGCGCCGAACACGCGAAATCGACCTATTTGCGATCTGTAAGCAGATTCGCTTTCTGGGCGTTTCAGACGTCGAAACGCACGGGAGAAACGATAAAACTGCTCCTCCGTGCATTTTTCATACCGAGTCACCGTTCACTCGGCTCAGCGAGAAAACGCTATTTCGCCGCTTCTGAGCGCCGAACACGCGAAATCGACCTATTTGCGATCTGTAAGCAGATTCGCTTTCTTGGCGTTTCAGACGTCGAAACGCACGGGAGAAACGATAAAACTGCTCCTCCGTGCATTTTTCATACAGAGTCACCGTTCACTCGGCTCAGCGAGAAAACGCTATTTCGCCGCTTCTGAGCGCCGAACACGCGAAATCGACCTATTTGCGATCTGTAAGCAGATTCGCTTTCTGGGCGTTTCAGACGTCGAAACGCACGGGAGAAACGATAAAACTGCTCCTCCGTGCATTTTTCATACCGAGTCACCGTTCACTCGGCTCAGCGAGAAAACGCTATTTCGCCGCTTCTGAGCGCCGAACACGCGAAATCGACCTATTTGCGATCTGTAAGCAGATTCGCTTTCTGGGCGTTTCAGACGTCGAAACGCACGGGAGAAACGATAAAACTGCTCCTCCGTGCATTTTTCATACCGAGTCACCGTTCACTCGGCTCAGCGAGAAAACGCTATTTCGCCGCTTCTGAGCGCCGAAAACGCGAAATCGACCTATTTGCGATCTGTAAGCAGATTCGCTTTCTGGGCGTTTCAGACGTCGAAACGCACGGGAGAAACGATAAAACTGCTCCTCCGTGCATTTTTCATACCGAGTCACCGTTCACTCGGCTCAGCGAGAAAACGCTATTTCGCCGCTTCTGAGCGCCGAACACGCGAAATCGACCTATTTGCGATCTGTAAGCAGATTCGCTTTCTGGGCGTTTCAGACGTCGAAACGCACGGGAGAAACGATAAAACTGCTCCTCCGTGCATTTTTCATACCGAGTCACCGTTCACTCGGCTCAGCGAGAAAACGCTATTTCGCCGCTTCTGAGCGCCGAACACGCGAAATCGACCTATTTGCGATCTGTAAGCAGATTCGCTTTCTGGGCGTTTCAGACGTCGAAACGCACGGGAGAAACGATAAAACTGCTCCTCCGTGCATTTTTCATACCGAGTCACCGTTCACTCGGCTCAGCGAGAAAACGCTATTTCGCCGCTTCTGAGCGCCGAACACGCGAAATCGACCTATTTGCGATCTGTAAGCAGATTCGCTTTCTGGGCGTTTCAGACGTCGAAACGCACGGGAGAAACGATAAAACTGCTCCTCCGTGCATTTTTCATACCGAGTCACCGTTCACTCGGCTCAGCGAGAAAACGCTATTTCGCCGCTTCTGAGCGCCGAACACGCGAAATCGACCTATTTGCGATCTGTAAGCAGATTCGCTTTCTGGGCGTTTCAGACGTCGAAACGCACGGGAGAAACGATAAAACTGCTCCTCCGTGCATTTTTCATACCGAGTCACCGTTCACTCGGCTCAGCGAGAAAACGCTATTTCGCCGCTTCTGAGCGCCGAACACGCGAAATCGACCTATTTGCGATCTGTAAGCAGATTCGCTTTCTGGGCGTTTCAGACGTCGAAACGCACGGGAGAAACGATAAAACTGCTCCTCCGTGCATTTTTCATACCGAGTCACCGTTCACTCGGCTCAGCGAGAAAACGCTATTTCGCCGCTTCTGAGCGCCGAACACGCGAAATCGACCTATTTGCGATCTGTAAGCAGATTCGCTTTCTGGGCGTTTCAGACGTCGAAACGCACGGGAGAAACGATAAAACTGCTCCTCCGTGCATTTTTCATACCGAGTCACCGTTCACTCGGCTCAGCGAGAAAACGCTATTTCGCCGCTTCTGAGCGCCGAACACGCGAAATCGACCTATTTGCGATCTGTAAGCAGATTCGCTTTCTGGGCGTTTCAGACGTCGAAACGCACGGGAGAAACGATAAAACTGCTCCTCCGTGCATTTTTCATACCGAGTCACCGTTCACTCGGCTCAGCGAGAAAACGCTATTTCGCCGCTTCTGAGCGCCGAACACGCGAAATCGACCTATTTGCGATCTGTAAGCAGATTCGCTTTCTGGGCGTTTCAGACGTCGAAACGCACGGGAGAAACGATAAAACTGCTCCTCCGTGCATTTTTCATACCGAGTCACCGTTCACTCGGCTCAGCGAGAAAACGCTATTTCGCCGCTTCTGAGCGCCGAACACGCGAAATCGACCTATTTGCGATCTGTAAGCAGATTCGCTTTCTGGGCGTTTCAGACGTCGAAACGCACGGGAGAAACGATAAAACTGCTCCTCCGTGCATTTTTCATACCGAGTCACCGTTCACTCGGCTCAGCGAGAAAACGCTATTTCGCCGCTTCTGAGCGCCGAACACGCGAAATCGACCTATTTGCGATCTGTAAGCAGATTCGCTTTCTGGGCGTTTCAGACGTCGAAACGCACGGGAGAAACGATAAAACTGCTCCTCCGTGCATTTTTCATACCGAGTCACCGTTCACTCGGCTCAGCGAGAAAACGCTATTTCGCCGCTTCTGAGCGCCGAACACGCGAAATCGACCTATTTGCGATCTGTAAGCAGATTCGCTTTCTGGGCGTTTCAGACGTCGAAACGCACGGGAGAAACGATAAAACTGCTCCTCCGTGCATTTTTCATACCGAGTCACCGTTCACTCGGCTCAGCGAGAAAACGCTATTTCGCCGCTTCTGAGCGCCGAACACGCGAAATCGACCTATTTGCGATCTGTAAGCAGATTCGCTTTCTGGGCGTTTCAGACGTCGAAACGCACGGGAGAAACGATAAAACTGCTCCTCCGTGCATTTTTCATACCGAGTCACCGTTCACTCGGCTCAGCGAGAAAACGCTATTTCGCCGCTTCTGAGCGCCGAACACGCGAAATCGACCTATTTGCGATCTGTAAGCAGATTCGCTTTCTGGGCGTTTCAGACGTCGAAACGCACGGGAGAAACGATAAAACTGCTCCTCCGTGCATTTTTCATACCGAGTCACCGTTCACTCGGCTCAGCGAGAAAACGCTATTTCGCCGCTTCTGAGCGCCGAACACGCGAAATCGACCTATTTGCGATCTGTAAGCAGATTCGCTTTCTGGGCGTTTCAGACGTCGAAACGCACGGGAGAAACGATAAAACTGCTCCTCCGTGCATTTTCATACCGAGTCACCGTTCACTCGGCTCAGCGAGAAAACGCTATTTCGCCGCTTCTGAGCGCCGAACACGCGAAATCGACCTATTTGCGATCTGTAAGCAGATTCGCTTTCTGGGCGTTTCAGACGTCGAAACGCACGGGAGAAACGATAAAACTGCTCCTCCGTGCATTTTTCATACCGAGTCACCGTTCACTCGGCTCAGCGAGAAAACGCTATTTCGCCGCTTCTGAGCGCCGAACACGCGAAATCGACCTATTTGCGATCTGTAAGCAGATTCGCTTTCTGGGCGTTTCAGACGTCGAAACGCACGGGAGAAACGATAAAACTGCTCCTCCGTGCATTTTTCATACCGAGTCACCGTTCACTCGGCTCAGCGAGAAAACGCTATTTCGCCGCTTCTGAGCGCCGAACACGCGAAATCGACCTATTTGCGATCTGTAAGCAGATTCGCTTTCTGGGCGTTTCAGACGTCGAAACGCACGGGAGAAACGATAAAAAACTGCTCCTCCGTGCATTTTTCATACCGAGTCACCGTTCACTCGGCTCAGCGAGAAAACGCTATTTCGCCGCTTCTGAGCGCCGAACACGCGAAATCGACCTATTTGCGATCTGTAAGCAGATTCGCTTTCTGGGCGTTTCAGACGTCGAAACGCACGGGAGAAACGATAAAACTGCTCCTCCGTGCATTTTTCATACCGAGTCACCGTTCACTCGGCTCAGCGAGAAAACGCTATTTCGCCGCTTCTGAGCGCCGAACACGCGAAATCGACCTATTTGCGATCTGTAAGCAGATTCGCTTTCTGGGCGTTTCAGACGTCGAAACGCACGGGAGAAACGATAAAACTGCTCCTCCGTGCATTTTTCATACCGAGTCACCGTTCACTCGGCTCAGCGAGAAAACGCTATTTCGCCGCTTCTGAGCGCCGAACACGCGAAATCGACCTATTTGCGATCTGTAAGCAGATTCGCTTTCTGGGCGTTTCAGACGTCGAAACGCACGGGAGAAACGATAAAACTGCTCCTCCGTGCATTTTTCATACCGAGTCACCGTTCACTCGGCTCAGCGAGAAAACGCTATTTCGCCGCTTCTGAGCGCCGAACACGCGAAATCGACCTATTTGCGATCTGTAAGCAGATTCGCTTTCTGGGCGTTTCAGACGTCGAAACGCACGGGAGAAACGATAAAACTGCTCCTCCGTGCATTTTTCATACCGAGTCACCGTTCACTCGGCTCAGCGAGAAAACGCTATTTCGCCGCTTCTGAGCGCCGAACACGCGAAATCGACCTATTTGCGATCTGTAAGCAGATTCGCTTTCTGGGCGTTTCAGACGTCGAAACGCACGGGAGAAACGATAAAACTGCTCCTCCGTGCATTTTTCATACCGAGTCACCGTTCACTCGGCTCAGCGAGAAAACGCTATTTCGCCGCTTCTGAGCGCCGAACACGCGAAATCGACCTATTTGCGATCTGTAAGCAGATTCGCTTTCTGGGCGTTTCGGACGTCGAAACGCACGGGAGAAACGATAAAACTGCTCCTCCGTGCATTTTTCATACCGAGTCACCGTTCACTCGGCTCAGCGAGAAAACGCTATTTCGCCGCTTCTGAGCGCCGAACACGCGAAATCGACCTATTTGCGATCTGTAAGCAGATTCGCTTTCTGGGCGTTTCAGACGTCGAAACGCACGGGAGAAACGATAAAACTGCTCCTCCGTGCATTTTTCATACCGAGTCACCGTTCACTCGGCTCAGCGAGAAAACGCTATTTCGCCGCTTCTGAGCGCCGAACACGCGAAATCGACCTATTTGCGATCTGTAAGCAGATTCGCTTTCTGGGCGTTTCAGACGTCGAAACGCACGGGAGAAACGATAAAACTGCTCCTCCGTGCATTTTTCATACCGAGTCACCGTTCACTCGGCTCAGCGAGAAAACGCTATTTCGCCGCTTCTGAGCGCCGAACACGCGAAATCGACCTATTTGCGATCTGTAAGCAGATTCGCTTTCTGGGCGTTTCAGACGTCGAAACGCACGGGAGAAACGATAAAACTGCTCCTCCGTGCATTTTTCATACCGAGTCACCGTTCACTCGGCTCAGCGAGAAAACGCTATTTCGCCGCTTCTGAGCGCCGAACACGCGAAATCGACCTATTTGCGATCTGTAAGCAGATTCGCTTTCTGGGCGTTTCAGACGTCGAAACGCACGGGAGAAACGATAAAACTGCTCCTCCGTGCATTTTTCATACCGAGTCACCGTTCACTCGGCTCAGCGAGAAAACGCTATTTCGCCGCTTCTGAGCGCCGAACACGCGAAATCGACCTATTTGCGATCTGTAAGCAGATTCGCTTTCTGGGCGTTTCAGACGTCGAAACGCACGGGAGAAACGATAAAACTGCTCCTCCGTGCATTTTTCATACCGAGTCACCGTTCACTCGGCTCAGCGAGAAAACGCTATTTCGCCGCTTCTGAGCGCCGAACACGCGAAATCGACCTATTTGCGATCTGTAAGCAGATTCGCTTTCTGGGCGTTTCAGACGTCGAAACGCACGGGAGAAACGATAAAACTGCTCCTCCGTGCATTTTTCATACCGAGTCACCGTTCACTCGGCTCAGCGAGAAAACGCTATTTCGCCGCTTCTGAGCGCCGAACACGCGAAATCGACCTATTTGCGATCTGTAAGCAGATTCGCTTTCTGGGCGTTTCAGACGTCGAAACGCACGGGAGAAACGATAAAACTGCTCCTCCGTGCATTTTTCATACCGAGTCACCGTTCACTCGGCTCAGCGAGAAAACGCTATTTCGCCGCTTCTGAGCGCCGAACACGCGAAATCGACCTATTTGCGATCTGTAAGCAGATTCGCTTTCTGGGCGTTTCAGACGTCGAAACGCACGGGAGAAACGATAAAACTGCTCCTCCGTGCATTTTTCATACCGAGTCACCGTTCACTCGGCTCAGCGAGAAAACGCTATTTCGCCGCTTCTGAGCGCCGAACACGCGAAATCGACCTATTTGCGATCTGTAAGCAGATTCGCTTTCTGGGCGTTTCAGACGTCGAAACGCACGGGAGAAACGATAAAACTGCTCCTCCGTGCATTTTTCATACCGAGTCACCGTTCACTCGGCTCAGCGAGAAAACGCTATTTCGCCGCTTCTGAGCGCCGAACACGCGAAATCGACCTATTTGCGATCTGTAAGCAGATTCGCTTTCTGGGCGTTTCAGACGTCGAAACGCACGGGAGAAACGATAAAACTGCTCCTCCGTGCATTTTTCATACCGAGTCACCGTTCACTCGGCTCAGCGAGAAAACGCTATTTCGCCGCTTCTGAGCGCCGAACACGCGAAATCGACCTATTTGCGATCTGTAAGCAGATTCGCTTTCTGGGCGTTTCAGACGTCGAAACGCACGGGAGAAACGATAAAACTGCTCCTCCGTGCATTTTTCATACCGAGTCACCGTTCACTCGGCTCAGCGAGAAAACGCTATTTCGCCGCTTCTGAGCGCCGAACACGCGAAATCGACCTATTTGCGATCTGTAAGCAGATTCGCTTTCTGGGCGTTTCAGACGTCGAAACGCACGGGAGAAACGATAAAACTGCTCCTCCGTGCATTTTTCATACCGAGTCACCGTTCACTCGGCTCAGCGAGAAAACGCTATTTCGCCGCTTCTGAGCGCCGAACACGCGAAATCGACCTATTTGCGATCTGTAAGCAGATTCGCTTTCTGGGCGTTTCAGACGTCGAAACGCACGGGAGAAACGATAAAACTGCTCCTCCGTGCATTTTTCATACCGAGTCACCGTTCACTCGGCTCAGCGAGAAAACGCTATTTCGCCGCTTCTGAGCGCCGAACACGCGAAATCGACCTATTTGCGATCTGTAAGCAGATTCGCTTTCTGGGCGTTTCAGACGTCGAAACGCACGGGAGAAACGATAAAACTGCTCCTCCGTGCATTTTTCATACCGAGTCACCGTTCACTCGGCTCAGCGAGAAAACGCTATTTCGCCGCTTCTGAGCGCCGAACACGCGAAATCGACCTATTTGCGATCTGTAAGCAGATTCGCTTTCTGGGCGTTTCAGACGTCGAAACGCACGGGAGAAACGATAAAACTGCTCCTCCGTGCATTTTTCATACCGAGTCACCGTTCACTCGGCTCAGCGAGAAAACGCTATTTCGCCGCTTCTGAGCGCCGAACACGCGAAATCGACCTATTTGCGATCTGTAAGCAGATTCGCTTTCTGGGCGTTTCAGACGTCGAAACGCACGGGAGAAACGATAAAACTGCTCCTCCGTGCATTTTTCATACCGAGTCACCGTTCACTCGGCTCAGCGAGAAAACGCTATTTCGCCGCTTCTGAGCGCCGAACACGCGAAATCGACCTATTTGCGATCTGTAAGCAGATTCGCTTTCTGGGCGTTTCAGACGTCGAAACGCACGGGAGAAACGATAAAACTGCTCCTCCGTGCATTTTTCATACCGAGTCACCGTTCACTCGGCTCAGCGAGAAAACGCTATTTCGCCGCTTCTGAGCGCCGAACACGCGAAATCGACCTATTTGCGATCTGTAAGCAGATTCGCTTTCTGGGCGTTTCAGACGTCGAAACGCACGGGAGAAACGATAAAACTGCTCCTCCGTGCATTTTTCATACCGAGTCACCGTTCACTCGGCTCAGCGAGAAAACGCTATTTCGCCGCTTCTGAGCGCCGAACACGCGAAATCGACCTATTTGCGATCTGTAAGCAGATTCGCTTTCTGGGCGTTTCAGACGTCGAAACGCACGGGAGAAACGATAAAACTGCTCCTCCGTGCATTTTTCATACCGAGTCACCGTTCACTCGGCTCAGCGAGAAAACGCTATTTCGCCGCTTCTGAGCGCCGAACACGCGAAATCGACCTATTTGCGATCTGTAAGCAGATTCGCTTTCTGGGCGTTTCAGACGTCGAAACGCACGGGAGAAACGATAAAACTGCTCCTCCGTGCATTTTTCATACCGAGTCACCGTTCACTCGGCTCAGCGAGAAAACGCTATTTCGCCGCTTCTGAGCGCCGAACACGCGAAATCGACCTATTTGCGATCTGTAAGCAGATTCGCTTTCTGGGCGTTTCAGACGTCGAAACGCACGGGAGAAACGATAAAACTGCTCCTCCGTGCATTTTTCATACCGAGTCACCGTTCACTCGGCTCAGCGAGAAAACGCTATTTCGCCGCTTCTGAGCGCCGAACACGCGAAATCGACCTATTTGCGATCTGTAAGCAGATTCGCTTTCTGGGCGTTTCAGACGTCGAAACGCACGGGAGAAACGATAAAACTGCTCCTCCGTGCATTTTTCATACCGAGTCACCGTTCACTCGGCTCAGCGAGAAAACGCTATTTCGCCGCTTCTGAGCGCCGAACACGCGAAATCGACCTATTTGCGATCTGTAAGCAGATTCGCTTTCTGGGCGTTTCAGACGTCGAAACGCACGGGAGAAACGATAAAACTGCTCCTCCGTGCATTTTTCATACCGAGTCACCGTTCACTCGGCTCAGCGAGAAAACGCTATTTCGCCGCTTCTGAGCGCCGAACACGCGAAATCGACCTATTTGCGATCTGTAAGCAGATTCGCTTTCTGGGCGTTTCAGACGTCGAAACGCACGGGAGAAACGATAAAACTGCTCCTCCGTGCATTTTTCATACCGAGTCACCGTTCACTCGGCTCAGCGAGAAAACGCTATTTCGCCGCTTCTGAGCGCCGAACACGCGAAATCGACCTATTTGCGATCTGTAAGCAGATTCGCTTTCTGGGCGTTTCAGACGTCGAAACGCACGGGAGAAACGATAAAACTGCTCCTCCGTGCATTTTTCATACCGAGTCACCGTTCACTCGGCTCAGCGAGAAAACGCTATTTCGCCGCTTCTGAGCGCCGAACACGCGAAATCGACCTATTTGCGATCTGTAAGCAGATTCGCTTTCTGGGCGTTTCAGACGTCGAAACGCACGGGAGAAACGATAAAACTGCTCCTCCGTGCATTTTTCATACCGAGTCACCGTTCACTCGGCTCAGCGAGAAAACGCTATTTCGCCGCTTCTGAGCGCCGAACACGCGAAATCGACCTATTTGCGATCTGTAAGCAGATTCGCTTTCTGGGCGTTTCAGACGTCGAAACGCACGGGAGAAACGATAAAACTGCTCCTCCGTGCATTTTTCATACCGAGTCACCGTTCACTCGGCTCAGCGAGAAAACGCTATTTCGCCGCTTCTGAGCGCCGAACACGCGAAATCGACCTATTTGCGATCTGTAAGCAGATTCGCTTTCTGGGCGTTTCAGACGTCGAAACGCATTTTTTTTCCAATTTACAATTAATAACTTAGCCGATTCAAGCAGTGACGCCTCACCCACATACGATCCCATCTCTACACGCAATACGCACACACCTCCGCACCACTGTATTACTACATCATATATCTCCGTATCCACGCACCGCCGTAACACACATACATACATACACACACACTGACTCTCACCATAGCATTAGAACATGCATTACCTACTACATTAATATTCATATTCATAAGGACCGAGCCGCTAACATTCCTCGCACCGATAAACCATAATACGAGAGGAGCATTGGCGAGCTCAGTAAAATAAGATAAGCATTCTACTTCCAACAACAGACTTGATTTCAATATACAAACTGCGATAACGCTTCCGGCGGAAGAACGTTATTCGTATTACCTCAATACTAAATGCAAGCGCATTCCATGGGAGCACTACCCAGCCAAGATAAGGCACGCAATGAAACTAATCCCAATCACCGCTCCACTGGAATGACGCACTACGATAAATATGTAACACAGCATCAGCTAAGATTTCGAGCAGCGTGAGATCAAGTCTTTGTCACCGTTCCCGCCGAGATACTTTAAGTCGCGCCATACCCTTATCTCTGCTGAATCAGCGAAGATAAGGCACGCAACAGCATCGAGCCTAAACATTCACTAAGATTATTAAGTCGCGCCACCCGCTTATCTCTGCAGACTCAGCGCGTCAGCAAAGATAAGGCGCACAATAGCGTCCAACGTTCTATTCCCACTCCGCGCGACATCCCCACTATAGAGCTCTCAGAGCCATATAAAAACCCCACGTCAAAGACAGTCGAAATCTCATTACATTGCAGTCATTATTCAGATTCAGATCAATCTCATTACGAAGTTCGTTACTATTCTCTAAATTCAGTGTACGACCGAGTCTCTATCTGAGTTCGCCATACTTGCTCGCAAGTCAACCTACTTAGTTCGACTCAATCTCGCGCATTCCACATCCACTGTCTTCGACGACGACAACTACTACTACTACTACTACTACATACTAGTGGGTAAGCAACTCGAGGCTCGTGCCGTTACACTAACTCTCTTTCACCTTTACTAACTCCTAGTATACGCAAGTTATTATTAAGTCCATTGTATTTCAACCTACCTTATTGAATTATATCTATTAATTGTACCATTACCCCCTTTATTTCACCTTGCAATCCATCGGGTCACCGCGTTATTTAATTACCTTGGCATCACTGAATCCCAACCTAGAGAGGCATTCTCACTGTATACGTCGCTATTCCTGCACGCTTGTAGAACTTACGTTCTGCAGCCCACTCAGAATCGAGTAGGGCGCGAATTAATGCAATTCAAGTGCACGGTCGTAAGACAAGTGCGCCGTGATCGCTCTCGATAACCGACGAGCATCACAAGGCAACTGAGCTAAGGCTTAATACGGTTGCATTGCATAATTACAGAACCAAAAGCGAACGGAATGTCAGCGTCCACCCAGAGCTCCGGCACACCTACAGGTACGTGCCAATTCCTCTCTGCATAAAAGGAGAGCTCGCAGGAAATACCTATACCTCTCTCTCTCTATAGAAAAGCCATCTGGCTCTCCCTTAAAGCCAAGACGGAAAACGAGACGCGGAGGCGCTAAAGCAAAGGCCGCACGCGCCCTCCAAGCAGCCCGAAAAGAATACCAAGCGCAAGTCAAGCTAACCCGCGAACAAAGGAAGCAACGTCGCCAGAACCGTAAAACCTCGGTACCCCTTGCAGTCACGATCCCTCTACCTGAACCCTCCTATTCCCCCATACCTTGTAACGAACTACCTGCTAACCATACAGATCCGCTTCC
This sequence comes from Cryptocheilus praepositus, assembly GCA_033815515.1. Classification (NCBI taxonomy): domain Eukaryota; kingdom Metazoa; phylum Arthropoda; class Insecta; order Hymenoptera; family Pompilidae; genus Cryptocheilus; species Cryptocheilus praepositus. Next base: position 145,199 of record JAWWQZ010000072.1, on the reverse strand, counting down.
CGATATTGACCACAATCGATCCGCAGAATTCTCCCCGTCTCCATTATTACTCGATCCTTCCCTTCCATACGAGGTTCGCGACATAGAATATTTAGGCACATTATACCGATTTATAAATCCAGCACCGGAAACCGTACAATCTACCGCCCATCTGAGCGAAATATTCGAAGACTCAGATGTGGAGTGTCTAACTTGACTTAATAAATCTTACAATACAAATTCTTGCGTATATTAAACCTCTAATAACTTTCCCAAATCAACACACCGGCATAAAGGCGACAATTCGTATCCCTTACAAATCCCAGGCCGAACTCGGGGCAACCAGGGTGGCCTAAAATAATCCGGATCCGACAGTTGCTACCTACGGGCGCAATTGTCACTCGTTGAACGCAGGTATCTAGGTACCGTGAGACGTAACAACGTAGTATAGTATAAATTTATTGGTGACAGCGGTGGGATACGTCCGGATAGTCCGACGAATAATACGTCAGAATAATTAGGGAAGAAACGAGGAAGCCAAACCTGTGTGTTGACACTCTAACATTACTACTACCTTCCAACTACTAACACTTCTAAACACTTCTAACTTAAGAATACACATAAGCCATGTCTTCCGAAAAGCGTCATACCCGCCCATACAGTGTCGAAGAAGCCGAGGAGCTCGACCAGATGCTCCTCGAGAAAGAACGTGAGTTAGAGGCTAAAGCAGCATCACTGCGTGCCTACGAAGCCCGTTTACAAGACCAAGCTAGTAATAACCTCCCGCCCGAATACGCAAACACGATGAGCCAAATAATGGATCGGCTCGTAACACTTAGCGCAACCCTCGAAAATTTAGAAAGGCGAACGCATAACCACGAGACCCTAAATCACCCAACCGAGGAACCTAGAGTACCTCCACTACACGACACCTATATCCCAAACGCACCTAATTCTCCCAATCACAGCCCCTCTTACCTATCCCTAAAAGAAGCTCTAGAAATCATACCATCCTACGATGGATACAAAATTTCCATTTTTCAATTCGCAAGAGCCTGTGACCGAGCAAGAGATATGGTCCATCCAGCCTCCGAACCACATTTAGTACAATTAATAATTAACAAACTAAGGGGTCATGCTTTCCAAGTGGTGGAAGATTCCCATATATATTCAATTAACGGATTAATTCAAAAACTTAAAAGTATATTCGGAAACGCGAAGTCCCTTAACCAATACCGCGGTGAGTTAGGCAACATTTACCAAAAACCCAGTGAGCACATTTTAGATTACATCGGGAGAATAAAAGACTTAAAATTCGCTATAACCGATGGCGAAAGAGAAAAGCGTGGTTCACTCCGATTTGAAGAAATATTAGAGATCGAAAAAGAAATAGCCGAGAGTTTCGTCAGTGGCCTTCTGCCAGATGTACAAATTAGACTAAAGTTAACAAATTTCAGAGGACTAGACGACGCGTTCACAAAAAGTGCTCAGATTAGTAAAACTCTTGAAGCCGAACAGGCAAGGTACAAAACACACTCACACAAAGACATATTTCGACGCGACGTTAGACCAAGTTACGAAAATAGAAACCAACCTCCGAAACCTCCAATAAACAATCCGCCATTAACCAATTCCCCGCCTCGATTCACAACAAGCACTCCGAGAACCAATACACAAGCTTCTAAAATCTGTAGATACTGTAAAAATATCGGGCACGAAATGAACGAATGTCGAAAACTAGCATATAGAAGGGCACAAGAGCAGCAATCTCAAACAACGCCTTCGGGAAACGTGAGAAGTGTTCCGGCAGATACGGGCGCCGCCCGGGGCACAATTACGAAGGGACGCCCACTACTACAGTTAAACGCCGAATCCCTGGCACAAGGGACAAACGAACCGTCCCCATCGGAACAATAGAAATGGAACAATCGGCATACATAGTGACGGTAAATTTGGCATCAGACCAGCTACACAAAATAACGAAATTCCAAATCGACACAGGTGCCAAAATTAATGTCATTAAAAGAAAACATTTGAATAGTAACGCTTCAATCGACACATCTGTTCGCTACAATCTACGAGGAATAGTCCCTACCCTGGTTACTACGCTAGGGGTTACAAAAATAAACCTCTTCGGCGAAGAAATGGTATTCCACATAATCCCCAACGACATGGTCATCGAACCAGACGGCCTCCTAGGAGCACCGTTTATCAACCTACCAACGATACATTTCGATCTACCTAAATCACGTATCGGATACAAAGGACGATACGTTCACTTCGATAAAAATGACTCAATCACCATTCCTGCGAGAAGCAGAACGAATTTCAAAATCCATGTCGCCAATCCAGAAGCCGAAACGGGGTATATTCATCGACTTTATATCAAAGAAGGAGTTTACGCAGGAGAAGTCCTGGTTACTAATTCGGAAGGAGTTGCGCACCTTCCAATCTTTAATACCACGGATGAGGAATTCGACCTAAAGATTCCATCCCTGGTCCTCGAACCGTACAGTATACCTGAGAATATTGCTAATCCCCACCTAGGTGAGGACGTGCAGTGTTTGGCCATTGGCACCTCCCTAGGGCAGGTTGGTCGGAATAAACCCCGCGCCGAAATGGTTAAGGATATGCTACGGCTAGAACATTTAAATGCGGAGGAGAAAGACAATGTCAGCCTCCTGCTCCATGATGCGGCAGACGTATTCCACTTACCAGGTGAACCCCTTGGGGCCACCACTTATGTAAAACACCGCATCCACACAAACGACGATGTCCCGGTCTTCAAGAAACAATACAGATTCCCTCCGATTCACAAGGATGAAATTCGGAAACAAGTCACTGAACTACTACAAGATAATATAATCGAAAAGTCTCAATCCCCCTATAACTCACCCTCTGGGTAGTCCCAAAGAAAGCAGACAACACGGGTAACCCCAGATGGCGGATGGTAATCGACTTTAGGGAATTAAACGAAAAGACCGTGGGCGACGCTTATCCTCTCCCAAATATCACCGACATCTTGGACCAGCTTGGTGGTGCCAAGTATTTTTCTATCTTCGACTTAGCGTCAGGATTCCATCAAATACCAATGGCAGAAGAAGACAAGGAGAAGACAGCCTTCTCTGCACCATTCGGACACTTCCAATTCAAAAGAATGCCATTCGGTCTCAAAAACGCACCCGCAACCTTTCAGCGATTAATGGACAATGTACTCACCGGATTACAAGGAGTAGAGCTATTCGTCTATCTCGACGATATCGTCATCTACGCCAGCTCGCTACAAGAACACGAAATCAAATTTAGAAAGCTAGTAACAAGACTACGCGACGCAAAATTAAAACTACAGCCTGAGAAATGCGAATTTCTCAGACATGAGGTCGCATATTTAGGACACATAATAGGAGAAGAAGGAGTACGACCAGATCCCAAGAAAATCGAAGCAGTCAATCGATTTCCCCAACCACGAAATACTACCACCATACGCCAATTTTTAGGCTTGGCAGGATACTACCGCAAGTTCATTCCAAATTTCTCTAAAACAGCAAAACCTCTTTCAGACCTCCTGAAAAAGGAAACTAAATTCAAATGGAATGCAGAACAGGCAAAAGCATTCGAAGCCCTAAAGGAAGCCTTATGCGCTCCACCAATTCTCCAATTCCCCGACTTTACCAAACCATTCAATCTAACTACGGACGCGTCAGGATACGCGATAGGCGGTGTTTTGAGCCAAGGACCAATAGGGAAAGATCTCCCGATCGCGTACGCCTCTCGTCTTCTAAATCCTCCAGAAACTCGCTACTCCACTATTGAAAAGGAATGCTTGGCAATTGTTTACTCAATATCACACTTCCGTCCCTACCTCTACGGACAGAAATTTACCATCGTCACTGACCACAAACCTCTGGTCTGGTTACGATCCATTAAAGACCCAACTTCTAGACTCTGGAAATGGAGACTGAAGCTCTCCGAATACAACTACGAGATACAATATAAAGAGGGAAAAGCCAATTCAAACGCAGACGCACTTTCTAGAAATCCACCAGATGCCCCAATACTTGCCATTTCACCCAAGGTTATGCTAAAAACCAAGATCGACTCTTCATCCTCTACAGACGACTCCTCTGAACCCGAGCAAACCCCTCCACACCCCAATAATTCGAACGACGATATCACAGAACATTCCACTGATCCTACAACACCGGAAGAAGTAGCCGCTTACGAGACAGACTCAGAAGTCATCGACAACGATTCCACTACAGAAGACACGACTACCCCCGGTAACACAGACGAAGAATGCATATTCGACAACCCAGATACACCGTACGAGCAACCTACAGACCAGTTAAAAATAATCGAAGTTCGAGACACTATCACATTTAGAAGAGACAACTCAGTCATATTTATCGACATGCATGGAACACCGTGCGACAATGGCTCTAAAGCTTTCCAAACCATAGGCTCCCTACCTCCGTACCAAGATTTAACCTTTGAACGAGCCAGAGTTACGCCTCTGGGAGCAAAGAAACTAATTGCGCTACCCATCAAATACAATGAGAATGACAAGGCAAACGTCGAAAACATTCAAAATTCTCTTAGATCACTATTGGACGTAGTCATCGAACTAAATTTAGAAATCATTAATATAGCAAAGACGCCGTACATAGACAATATCCATTGGAGCCAAATAAAGAAACTGCTAACTAAGATATTTAAGGACTACAAAATAAAAATACTAATCTGCAAGGGCTTGGTTACCACACCAGATAACTCGCTCAAACAAGCCATTATTATGGAGAACCACTGTTCCGCTATAGCCGGACATAAGGGAGTGACTAAGACATATAAACGCATCCGCCAGAATTACTTCTGGGAAAATATGAAAAAAGACATACAGAAATTTATTCAGCAGTGCCGCCCCTGTCAACTGAAAAAACTAACGCGTATCAAAACAAAGCAACCAATGGTACTTACCGACACTCCAGGCGCAGCATTCGACAAGGTCGCACTAGACATAGTAGGACCCCTTCCGGTCACTCAAAACGGCAACATCTATATCCTCACAATGCAAGACCTCCTAACAAAGTACTCTGTAGCCGAAGCCTTACCGACAGCCAGTTCTATACCCATCGCCGATGCTATAATGAAAAAACTAATTTGCAAATTTGGAGCACCGAAAGCTATACTTACCGACCAAGGCTCTGTTTTCACCACGACTTTAATGAAACATATTGCTAAAAGATTTAATATCAAACAATATAAAACTACCGCGTACTACCCTCAATCAAATGGATCCCTAGAGCGTTCCCATCACGTCCTAACCGAATACCTCAAACAACAAGCCAACGTCGAAATGGAATGGGACACGTGGCTTGACCTCGCCATGTTTTCGTATAATACAAGTGTCCATGAAGGCACTCAATTCTCCCCACACGAGCTAGTGTATGGCCAAATAGCCCGCGTTCCTTCTAATTTTCCTCCTGTCGAAGAAGAATTAGACCTTACCTATAAAGAATACCTAGAAAACTTGTTCCACAAGCTCCGTGATCTTCAAAAGAGGGCACGAGAGAACCTGATAGAATCCAAAAACCGGTCTAAAAGATACTACGACAGAAACCTGAACCCCCAAAATTTTAAAATTGGTGATAATGTATTTTTGTTAAAGGAACCTCAGAAAGGAAAATTCGCTGACCAGTACACCGGCCCCTACAAGGTCTTGGAAATATTGTCTAATAGAAACATTAAAATCAATTACAGGGGACGTCCACGAGTAGTCCACTCCAACAAACTCAAAATATCGAGAGTTTAATAAGTTACACCGGATTAATGTAACGCATTAAACCGGAAAACAATCCCATCAGGATTGTCTTAAGGCAAAGGAACAGGCAATTTCCGCCTCTTCCGGAGCTCCCATATACATAAGTTACTACTCACACTACTACTTACACACAAGTTAAGCTACTACTTTCTATATATAACTAAGCTACAATTTACAACTTACTATTTATACGCAACTTAAGCGTAGTCAAATATTAGACACTGCGAAACCACCACTGTATTCTACCTTATATCACACATCGCACTGTATTCTTATTTTATATTACACAACCTACGAACTACACAGAATGGGATCACGCGAAACTATCATTACCTTTATGCTAATTACTTCGACTTCCGCGCTCATCGGATACGACTGCAGCGGGAAGAACCTCAACATCACTACTATTTCCCTACTCGCCGACACCGACTGCAACATGGACATCGTTACCACAAACTCTACCAACGTGCAAATACAATTACTCCAATTATCCAACTACCAACATGCAGAAGTTCTCCACTGCAAGGTCGAGATCGACAGCACAATTTATCATTGCGGGATGCACTCCCACGTCTCGATAGTCCAGAACGGCAGGAACCAGTACTTAATGGAACTAGACTATAAAACATGCAAGCAACTACACCAGGACGGCAGCCTGTCAATTGGCCAAGGCTTATACCTGACCGGAGTTAAAAGAAACTCCACAGAGTATCGAAGCGTGACCCTAGCCGGCCGACTGTCGCCAGATGGTCGCTGCGAAGGAACACAATATTCAAATCCCTATGGGACATGGGACACCGTAGTTGCCCAAGCAATAATAAAAATTACTCTGAGATCCTCCCAGGCCGCGATCAAACTGAAGGCAGGGAAAATAACGTTTAAATCAGGAACCACATGCAAGTTAAGCGAAGGCTTTTGTGTTGACATGCAAGATGGACACTCCTTTTGGAATCCGATGCCTGCATCTACCTGCAATTTTGAAGAATACGATGTGCTTTACGAAGGAAAAGCAACCAAAACAACATCCTCAACTCCAGATGCACCTATCATTTATTCATTAATCTCACAAGACATTACCTTTGCATTGGCACAAACCACGGAACAACCTTTGTGTGGGTATAAGTTACTCCGCACGGAGCACCCAAAATTATTTATACTAGAGGCAGCTCAAGACAATGTGTTTAAAAAGAAAACTAAATTGGCAGTCGACAATCTCGACATCTTTACATACATCAACTCTAAATTCATATACGTCGAGAAACACATAAGAAACCAGATCACAGCCTTATACAACAATGTCCTGACCCAGAGATGCAATCTGGAAGGACAAATCATCAAAAACGCCCTCTCACTGGCAGCCACTGCACCGGACGAGTTCGCATACTCTATTATGAAAGGCCCGGGACACATGGCGGTAAAGTCAGGTGAGGTAGCCCACATCATCCGCTGCATACCGGTGGATGTCACGCTACGCAGAACACAAGACTGTCACGACGAGCTCCCCATAACGCATCAAAACGCCTCGATGTTCTTAACTCCCAAATCAAGGATATTAACAAAAATGGGAACACACAAGGAATGTAGCCGACTATTACCAGTGCTTTACAATATCGAAGGTAGCTGGTACAGGTTCACCCCGAACCCTCAAGAGAACCTGGCACCCGAAACACTAAGGCCCTATAAACCAACAACATGGAGATACCTGACCCCTACAAATTTGGCTACCAGCGGAATTTATTCAGACGACGAGATCAACGAACTAAGGGATCACATCATGTTCCCCGCTGAGAGACCCGCATTCCTCAACACAATAGCACGTGGCGCCGCAGGTCAACGAGTACAGGAAGGAACAATTTCTATGTATAACCTCTTGGACCCAAATACACTGGAGAAAATCGCTGAGTCCACCACCAAGAAGCTGTGGAATGGCTTCGTCACATTCGGTTCCGCGTCGGCAGGAATATTAGCCATATTTCTAATTTTTTCGACTCATTAAAACCATCATCGATACCATCATACACGGTTACGCATTACACTCCGCATACGGATGGAGCATCCACCTGCTGGGAGCAATATGGAGTTCCATTACCAACTTACTGCTGCACAGAACACAACGAGATCCAGCCAGATCATCTACGCCAACGTCTCAACACGAACCAAAACCTACACGTCCACCTCGAATAGCAGCCCCTGCATCGACTTCGGCCGTACAGGAGCATATTAGGCGAATAGAAAGAATCAACACCGAAGAGGTGTAAATTCTTTTTCCGAGGGGGGAGGTGTCACGTCCCGCGATTTCCGCCCTAACATTTTTTCCAATTTACGATTAATAACTTAGCCAATTCAAGCAGTGACGCCTCACCCACATACGATCCCATCTCTACACGCAATACGCATACATACATACACACGCACTGACTCTCACCATAGCATTAGAACATGCATTACCTACTACATTAATATTCATATTCATAAGGACCGAGCCGCTAACATTCCTCGCATCGATAAACCATAATACGAGAGGAGCATTGGCGAGCTCAGTAAAATAAGATAAGCATTCTATTTCCAACAACAGACTTGATTTCAATATACAAACTGCGATAACGCTTCCGGCGGAAGAACGTTATTCGTATTACCTCAATACTAAATGCAAGCGCATTCCATGGGAGCACTACCCAGCCAAGATAAGGCACGCAATGAAACTAATCCCAATCACCGCTCCACTGGAATGACGCACTACGATAAATATGTAACACAGCATCAGCTAAGATTTCGAGCAGCGTGAGATCAAGTCTTTGTCACCGTTCCCGCCGAGATACTTTAAGTCGCGCCATACCCTTATCTCTGCTGAATCAGCGAAGATAAGGCACGCAACAGCATCGAGCCTAAACATTCACTAAGATTATTAAGTCGCGCCACCCGCTTATCTCTGCAGACTCAGCGCGTCAGCAAAGATAAGGCGCACAATAGCGTCCAACGTTCTATCCCCACTCCGCGCGATATCCCCACTATAGAGCTCCCAGAGCCATATAAAAACCCCACGTCAAAGACAGTCGAAGTCTCTCTCATTACGAAGTTCATTACGTTACTATTCTCTAAATTCAGTGTACGACCGAGTCTCTATCTGAGTTCGCCATACTTGCTCGCAAGTCAACCTACTTAGTTCGACTCAATCTCGCGCATTCCAAATCCACTGTCTTCGACGACGTCAACTACTACTACTACTACTACTACATACTAGTGGGTAAGCAACTCGAGGCTCGTGCCGTTACACTAACTCTCTTTCACCTTTACTAACTCCTAGTATACGCAAGTTATTATTAAGTCCATTGTATTTCAACCTACCTTATTGAATTATATCTATTAATTGTACCATTACCCCCTTTATTTCACCTTGCAATCCATCGGGTCACCGCGTTATTTAATTACCTTGGCATCACTGAATCCCAACCTAGAGAGGCATTCTCACTGTATACGTCGCTATTCCTGCACGCTTGTAGAACTTACGTTCTGCAGCCCACTCAGAATCGAGTAGGGCGCGAATTAATGCAATTCAAGTGCACGGTCGTAAGACAAGTGCGCCGTGATCGCTCTCGATAACCGACGAGCATCACAAGGCAACTGAGCTAAGGCTTAATACGGTTGCATTGCATAATTACAGAACCAAAAGCGAACGGAATGTCAGCGTCCACCCAGAGCTCCGGCACACCTACAGGTACGTGCCAATTCCTCTCTGCATAAAAGGAGAGCTCGCAGGAAATACCTATACCTCTCTCTCTCTCTCTCTATAGAAAAGCCATCTGGCTCTCCCTTAAAGCCAAGACGGAAAACGAGACGCGGAGGCGCTAAAGCAAAGGCCGCACGCGCCCTCCAAGCAGCCCGAAAAGAATACCAAGCACAAGTCAGGCTAACCCGCGAACAAAGGAAGCAACGTCGCCAGAACCGTAAAACCTCGGTACCCCTTGCAGTCACGATCCCTCTACCTGAACCCTCCTATTCCCCCATACCTCGTAACGAACTACCTGTTATTCCAGACGACCTTTTCAACCATACAGATCCGCTTCCCGATATTGACCACAATCGATCCGCAGAATTCTCCCCGTCTCCATTATTATTCGATCCTTCCCTTCCATACGAGGTTCGCGACATAGAATACTTAGGCACCTTATACCGATTTATAAATCCAGCACCGGAAACCGTACAATCTACCGCCCATCTGAGCGAAATATTCGAAGACTCAGATGTGGAGTGTCTAACTTGACTTAATAAATCTTACAATACAAATTCTTGCGTATATTAAACCTCTAATAACTTTCCCAAATCAACACACCGGCATAAAGGCGACAATTCGTATCCCTTACAAATCCCAGGCCGAACTCGGGGCAACCAGGGTGGCCTAAAATAATCCGGATCCGACAGTTGCTACCTACGGGCGCAATTGTCACTCGTTGAACGCAGGTATCTAGGTACCGTGAGACGTAACATCGGCGCTCAGAAGCGGCGAAATAGCGTTTTCTCGCTGAGCCGAGTGAACGGTGACTCGGTATGAAAAATGCACGGAGGAGCAGTTTTATCGTTTCTCCCGTGCGTTTCGACGTCTGAAACGCCCAGAAAGCGAATCTGCTTACAGATCGCAAATAGGTCGATTTCGCGTGTTCGGCGCTCAGAAGCGGCGAAATAGCGTTTTCTCGCTGAGCCGAGTGAACGGTGACTCGGTATGAAAAATGCACGGAGGAGCAGTTTTATCGTTTCTCCCGTGCGTTTCGACGTCTGAAACGCCCAGAAAGCGAATCTGCTTACAGATCGCAAATAGGTCGATTTCGCGTGTTCGGCGCTCAGAAGCGGCGAAATAGCGTTTTCTCGCTGAGCCGAGTGAACGGTGACTCGGTATGAAAAATGCACGGAGGAGCAGTTTTATCGTTTCTCCCGTGCGTTTCGACGTCTGAAACGCCCAGAAAGCGAATCTGCTTACAGATCGCAAATAGGTCGATTTCGCGTGTTCGGCGCTCAGAAGCGGCGAAATAGCGTTTTCTCGCTGAGCCGAGTGAACGGTGACTCGGTATGAAAAATGCACGGAGGAGCAGTTTTATCGTTTCTCCCGTGCGTTTCGACGTCTGAAACGCCCAGAAAGCGAATCTGCTTACAGATCGCAAATAGGTCGATTTCGCGTGTTCGGCGCTCAGAAGCGGCGAAATAGCGTTTTCTCGCTGAGCCGAGTGAACGGTGACTCGGTATGAAAAATGCACGGAGGAGCAGTTTTATCGTTTCTCCCGTGCGTTTCGACGTCTGAAACGCCCAGAAAGCGAATCTGCTTACAGATCGCAAATAGGTCGATTTCGCGTGTTCGGCGCTCAGAAGCGGCGAAATAGCGTTTTCTCGCTGAGCCGAGTGAACGGTGACTCGGTATGAAAAATGCACGGAGGAGCAGTTTTATCGTTTCTCCCGTGCGTTTCGACGTCTGAAACGCCCAGAAAGCGAATCTGCTTACAGATCGCAAATAGGTCGATTTCGCGTGTTCGGCGCTCAGAAGCGGCGAAATAGCGTTTTCTCGCTGAGCCGAGTGAACGGTGACTCGGTATGAAAAATGCACGGAGGAGCAGTTTTATCGTTTCTCCCGTGCGTTTCGACGTCTGAAACGCCCAGAAAGCGAATCTGCTTACAGATCGCAAATAGGTCGATTTCGCGTTTTCTCGGTATGAAAAATGCACGGAGGAGCAGTTTTATCGTTTCTCCCGTGCGTTTCGACGTCTGAAACGCCCAGAAAGCGAATCTGCTTACAGATCGCAAATAGGTCGATTTCGCGTGTTCGGCGCTCAGAAGCGGCGAAATAGCGTTTTCTCGCTGAGCCGAGTGAACGGTGACTCGGTATGAAAAATGCACGGAGGAGCAGTTTTATCGTTTCTCCCGTGCGTTTCGACGTCTGAAACGCCCAGAAAGCGAATCTGCTTACAGATCGCAAATAGGTCGATTTCGCGTGTTCGGCGCTCAGAAGCGGCGAAATAGCGTTTTCTCGCTGAGCCGAGTGAACGGTGACTCGGTATGAAAAATGCACGGAGGAGCAGTTTTATCGTTTCTCCCGTGCGTTTCGACGTCTGAAACGCCCAGAAAGCGAATCTGCTTACAGATCGCAAATAGGTCGATTTCGCGTGTTCGGCGCTCAGAAGCGGCGAAATAGCGTTTTCTCGCTGAGCCGAGTGAACGGTGACTCGGTATGAAAAATGCACGGAGGAGCAGTTTTATCGTTTCTCCCGTGCGTTTCGACGTCTGAAACGCCCAGAAAGCGAATCTGCTTACAGATCGCAAATAGGTCGATTTCGCGTGTTCGGCGCTCAGAAGCGGCGAAATAGCGTTTTCTCGCTGAGCCGAGTGAACGGTGACTCGGTATGAAAAATGCACGGAGGAGCAGTTTTATCGTTTCTCCCGTGCGTTTCGACGTCTGAAACGCCCAGAAAGCGAATCTGCTTACAGATCGCAAATAGGTCGATTTCGCGTGTTCGGCGCTCAGAAGCGGCGAAATAGCGTTTTCTCGCTGAGCCGAGTGAACGGTGACTCGGTATGAAAAATGCACGGAGGAGCAGTTTTATCGTTTCTCCCGTGCGTTTCGACGTCTGAAACGCCCAGAAAGCGAATCTGCTTACAGATCGCAAATAGGTCGATTTCGCGTGTTCGGCGCTCAGAAGCGGCGAAATAGCGTTTTCTCGCTGAGCCGAGTGAACGGTGACTCGGTATGAAAAATGCACGGAGGAGCAGTTTTATCGTTTCTCCCGTGCGTTTCGACGTCTGAAACGCCCAGAAAGCGAATCTGCTTACAGATCGCAAATAGGTCGATTTCGCGTGTTCGGCGCTCAGAAGCGGCGAAATAGCGTTTTCTCGCTGAGCCGAGTGAACGGTGACTCGGTATGAAAAATGCACGGAGGAGCAGTTTTATCGTTTCTCCCGTGCGTTTCGACGTCTGAAACGCCCAGAAAGCGAATCTGCTTACAGATCGCAAATAGGTCGATTTCGCGTGTTCGGCGCTCAGAAGCGGCGAAATAGCGTTTTCTCGCTGAGCCGAGTGAACGGTGACTCGGTATGAAAAATGCACGGAGGAGCAGTTTTATCGTTTCTCCCGTGCGTTTCGACGTCTGAAACGCCCAGAAAGCGAATCTGCTTACAGATCGCAAATAGGTCGATTTCGCGTGTTCGGCGCTCAGAAGCGGCGAAATAGCGTTTTCTCGCTGAGCCGAGTGAACGGTGACTCGGTATGAAAAATGCACGGAGGAGCAGTTTTATCGTTTCTCCCGTGCGTTTCGACGTCTGAAACGCCCAGAAAGCGAATCTGCTTACAGATCGCAAATAGGTCGATTTCGCGTGTTCGGCGCTCAGAAGCGGCGAAATAGCGTTTTCTCGCTGAGCCGAGTGAACGGTGACTCGGTATGAAAAATGCACGGAGGAGCAGTTTTATCGTTTCTCCCGTGCGTTTCGACGTCTGAAACGCCCCAGAAAGCGAATCTGCTTACAGATCGCAAATAGGTCGATTTCGCGTGTTCGGCGCTCAGAAGCGGCGAAATAGCGTTTTCTCGCTGAGCCGAGTGAACGGTGACTCGGTATGAAAAATGCACGGAGGAGCAGTTTTATCGTTTCTCCCGTGCGTTTCGACGTCTGAAACGCCCAGAAAGCGAATCTGCTTACAGATCGCAAATAGGTCGATTTCGCGTGTTCGGCGCTCAGAAGCGGCGAAATAGCGTTTTCTCGCTGAGCCGAGTGAACGGTGACTCGGTATGAAAAATGCACGGAGGAGCAGTTTTATCGTTTCTCCCGTGCGTTTCGACGTCTGAAACGCCCAGAAAGCGAATCTGCTTACAGATCGCAAATAGGTCGATTTCGCGTGTTCGGCGCTCAGAAGCGGCGAAATAGCGTTTTCTCGCTGAGCCGAGTGAACGGTGACTCGGTATGAAAAATGCACGGAGGAGCAGTTTTATCGTTTCTCCCGTGCGTTTTCGACGTCTGAAACGCCCAGAAAGCGAATCTGCTTACAGATCGCAAATAGGTCGATTTCGCGTTTTCGGCGCTCAGAAGCGGCGAAATAGCGTTTTCTCGCTGAGCCGAGTGAACGGTGACTCGGTATGAAAAATGCACGGAGGAGCAGTTTTATCGTTTCTCCCGTGCGTTTCGACGTCTGAAACGCCCAGAAAGCGAATCTGCTTACAGATCGCAAATAGGTCGATTTCGCGTGTTCGGCGCTCAGAAGCGGCGAAATAGCGTTTTCTCGCTGAGCCGAGTGAACGGTGACTCGGTATGAAAAATGCACGGAGGAGCAGTTTTATCGTTTCTCCCGTGCGTTTCGACGTCTGAAACGCCCAGAAAGCGAATCTGCTTACAGATCGCAAATAGGTCGATTTCGCGTGTTCGGCGCTCAGAAGCGGCGAAATAGCGTTTTCTCGCTGAGCCGAGTGAACGGTGACTCGGTATGAAAAATGCACGGAGGAGCAGTTTTATCGTTTCTCCCGTGCGTTTCGACGTCTGAAACGCCCAGAAAGCGAATCTGCTTACAGATCGCAAATAGGTCGATTTCGCGTGTTCGGCGCTCAGAAGCGGCGAAATAGCGTTTTCTCGCTGAGCCGAGTGAACGGTGACTCGGTATGAAAAATGCACGGAGGAGCAGTTTTATCGTTTCTCCCGTGCGTTTCGACGTCTGAAACGCCCAGAAAGTGCTTACAGATCGCCAATAGGTCGATTTCGCGTTAGGCTTACAGATCGCAAATAGGTCGATTTCGCGTTTTCGGCGCTCAGAAGCGGCGAAATAGCGTTTTCTCGCTGAGCCGAGTGAACGGTGACTCGGTATGAAAAATGCACGGAGGAGCAGTTTTATCGTTTCTCCCGTGCGTTTCGACGTCTGAAACGCCCAGAAAGCGAATCTGCTTACAGATCGCAAATAGGTCGATTTCGCGTGTTCGGCGCTCAGAAGCGGCGAAATAGCGTTTTCTCGCCGAGCCGAGTGAACGGTGACTCGGTATGAAAAATGCACGGAGGAGCAGTTTTATCGTTTCTCCCGTGCGTTTCGACGTCTGAAACGCCCAGAAAGCGAATCTGCTTACAGATCGCAAATAGGTCGATTTCGCGTGTTCGGCGCTCAGAAGCGGCGAAATAGCGTTTTCTCGCTGAGCCGAGTGAACGGTGACTCGGTATGAAAAATGCACGGAGGAGCAGTTTTATCGTTTCTCCCGTGCGTTTCGACGTCTGAAACGCCCAGAAAGCGAATCTGCTTACAGATCGCAAATAGGTCGATTTCGCGTGTTCGGCGCTCAGAAGCGGCGAAATAGCGTTTTCTCGCTGAGCCGAGTGAACGGTGACTCGGTATGAAAAATGCACGGAGGAGCAGTTTTATCGTTTCTCCCGTGCGTTTCGACGTCTGAAACGCCCAGAAAGCGAATCTGCTTACAGATCGCAAATAGGTCGATTTCGCGTGTTCGGCGCTCAGAAGCGGCGAAATAGCGTTTTCTCGCTGAGCCGAGTGAACGGTGACTCGGTATGAAAAATGCACGGAGGAGCAGTTTTATCGTTTCTCCCGTGCGTTTCGACGTCTGAAACGCCCAGAAAGCGAATCTGCTTACAGATCGCAAATAGGTCGATTTCGCGTGTTCGGCGCTCAGAAGCGGCGAAATAGCGTTTTCTCGCTGAGCCGAGTGAACGGTGACTCGGTATGAAAAATGCACGGAGGAGCAGTTTTATCGTTTCTCCCGTGCGTTTCGACGTCTGAAACGCCCAGAAAGCGAATCTGCTTACAGATCGCAAATAGGTCGATTTCGCGTGTTCGGCGCTCAGAAGCGGCGAAATAGCGTTTTCTCGCTGAGCCGAGTGAACGGTGACTCGGTATGAAAAATGCACGGAGGAGCAGTTTTATCGTTTCTCCCGTGCGTTTCGACGTCTGAAACGCCCAGAAAGCGAATCTGCTTACAGATCGCAAATAGGTCGATTTCGCGTGTTCGGCGCTCAGAAGCGGCGAAATAGCGTTTTCTCGCTGAGCCGAGTGAACGGTGACTGGGGTATGAAAAATGCACGGAGGAGCAGTTTTATCGTTTCTCCCGTGCGTTTCGACGTCTGAAACGCCCAGAAAGCGAATCTGCTTACAGATCGCAAATAGGTCGATTTCGCGTGTTCGGCGCTCAGAAGCGGCGAAATAGCGTTTTCTCGCTGAGCCGAGTGAACGGTGACTCGGTATGAAAAATGCACGGAGGAGCAGTTTTATCGTTTCTCCCGTGCGTTTCGACGTCTGAAACGCCCAGAAAGCGAATCTGCTTACAGATCGCAAATAGGTCGATTTCGCGTGTTCGGCGCTCAGAAGCGGCGAAATAGCGTTTTCTCGCTGAGCCGAGTGAACGGTGACTCGGTATGAAAAATGCACGGAGGAGCAGTTTTATCGTTTCTCCCGTGCGTTTCGACGTCTGAAACGCCCAGAAAGCGAATCTGCTTACAGATCGCAAATAGGTCGATTTCGCGTGTTCGGCGCTCAGAAGCGGCGAAATAGCGTTTTCTCGCTGAGCGGAGTGAACGGTGACTCGGTATGAAAAATGCACGGAGGAGCAGTTTTATCGTTTCTCCCGTGCGTTTCGACGTCTGAAACGCCCAGAAAGCGAATCTGCTTACAGATCGCAAATAGGTCGATTTCGCGTGTTCGGCGCTCAGAAGCGGCGAAATAGCGTTTTCTCGCTGAGCCGAGTGAACGGTGACTCGGTATGAAAAATGCACGGAGGAGCAGTTTTATCGTTTCTCCCGTGCGTTTCGACGTCTGAAACGCCCAGAAAGCGAATCTGCTTACAGATCGCAAATAGGTCGATTTCGCGTGTTCGGCGCTCAGAAGCGGCGAAATAGCGTTTTCTCGCTGAGCCGAGTGAACGGTGACTCGGTATGAAAAATGCACGGAGGAGCAGTTTTATCGTTTCTCCCGTGCGTTTCGACGTCTGAAACGCCCAGAAAGCGAATCTGCTTACAGATCGCAAATAGGTCGATTTCGCGTGTTCGGCGCTCAGAAGCGGCGAAATAGGGTTTTCTCGCTGAGCCGAGTGAACGGTGACTCGGTATGAAAAATGCACGGAGGAGCAGTTTTATCGTTTCTCCCGTGCGTTTCGACGTCTGAAACGCCCAGAAAGCGAATCTGCTTACAGATCGCAAATAGGTCGATTTCGCGTGTTCGGCGCTCAGAAGCGGCGAAATAGCGTTTTCTCGCTGAGCCGAGTGAACGGTGACTCGGTATGAAAAATGCACGGAGGAGCAGTTTTATCGTTTCTCCCGTGCGTTTCGACGTCTGAAACGCCCAGAAAGCGAATCTGCTTACAGATCGCAAATAGGTCGATTTCGCGTGTTCGGCGCTCAGAAGCGGCGAAATAGCGTTTTCTCGCTGAGCCGAGTGAACGGTGACTCGGTATGAAAAATGCACGGAGGAGCAGTTTTATCGTTTCTCCCGTGCGTTTCGACGTCTGAAACGCCCAGAAAGCGAATCTGCTTACAGATCGCAAATAGGTCGATTTCGCGTGTTCGGCGCTCAGAAGCGGCGAAATAGCGTTTTCTCGCTGAGCCGAGTGAACGGTGACTCGGTATGAAAAATGCACGGAGGAGCAGTTTTATCGTTTCTCCCGTGCGTTTCGACGTCTGAAACGCCCAGAAAGCGAATCTGCTTACAGATCGCCAATAGGTCGATTTCGCGTGTTCGGCGCTCAGAAGCGGCGAAATAGCGTTTTCTCGCTGAGCCGAGTGAACGGTGACTCGGTATGAAAAATGCACGGAGGAGCAGTTTTATCGTTTCTCCCGTGCGTTTCGACGTCTGAAACGCCCAGAAAGCGAATCTGCTTACAGATCGCAAATAGGTCGATTTCGCGTGTTCGGCGCTCAGAAGCGGCGAAATAGCGTTTTCTCGCTGAGCCGAGTGAACGGTGACTCGGTATGAAAAATGCACGGAGGAGCAGTTTTATCGTTTCTCCCGTGCGTTTCGACGTCTGAAACGCCCAGAAAGCGAATCTGCTTACAGATCGCAAATAGGTCGATTTCGCGTGTTCGGCGCTCAGAAGCGGCGAAATAGCGTTTTCTCGCTGAGCCGAGTGAACGGTGACTCGGTATGAAAAATGCACGGAGGAGCAGTTTTATCGTTTCTCCCGTGCGTTTCGACGTCTGAAACGCCCAGAAAGCGAATCTGCTTACAGATCGCCAATAGGTCGATTTCGCGTGTTCGGCGCTCAGAAGCGGCGAAATAGCGTTTTCTCGCTGAGCCGAGTGAACGGTGACTCGGTATGAAAAATGCACGGAGGAGCAGTTTTATCGTTTCTCCCGTGCGTTTCGACGTCTGAAACGCCCAGAAAGCGAATCTGCTTACAGATCGCAAATAGGTCGATTTCGCGTGTTCGGCGCTCAGAAGCGGCGAAATAGCGTTTTCTCGCTGAGCCGAGTGAACGGTGACTCGGTATGAAAAATGCACGGAGGAGCAGTTTTATCGTTTCTCCCGTGCGTTTCGACGTCTGAAACGCCCAGAAAGCGAATCTGCTTACAGATCGCAAATAGGTCGATTTCGCGTGTTCGGCGCTCAGAAGCGGCGAAATAGCGTTTTCTCGCTGAGCCGAGTGAACGGTGACTCGGTATGAAAAATGCACGGAGGAGCAGTTTTATCGTTTCTCCCGTGCGTTTCGACGTCTGAAACGCCCAGAAAGCGAATCTGCTTACAGATCGCAAATAGGTCGATTTCGCGTGTTCGGCGCTCAGAAGCGGCGAAATAGCGTTTTCTCGCTGAGCCGAGTGAACGGTGACTCGGTATGAAAAATGCACGGAGGAGCAGTTTTATCGTTTCTCCCGTGCGTTTCGACGTCTGAAACGCCCAGAAAGCGAATCTGCTTACAGATCGCAAATAGGTCGATTTCGCGTGTTCGGCGCTCAGAAGCGGCGAAATAGCGTTTTCTCGCTGAGCCGAGTGAACGGTGACTCGGTATGAAAAATGCACGGAGGAGCAGTTTTATCGTTTCTCCCGTGCGTTTCGACGTCTGAAACGCCCAGAAAGCGAATCTGCTTACAGATCGCAAATAGGTCGATTTCGCGTGTTCGGCGCTCAGAAGCGGCGAAATAGCGTTTTCTCGCTGAGCCGAGTGAACGGTGACTCGGTATGAAAAATGCACGGAGGAGCAGTTTTATCGTTTCTCCCGTGCGTTTCGACGTCTGAAACGCCCAGAAAGCGAATCTGCTTACAGATCGCAAATAGGTCGATTTCGCGTGTTCGGCGCTCAGAAGCGGCGAAATAGCGTTTTCTCGCTGAGCCGAGTGAACGGTGACTCGGTATGAAAAATGCACGGAGGAGCAGTTTTATCGTTTCTCCCGTGCGTTTCGACGTCTGAAACGCCCAGAAAGCGAATCTGCTTACAGATCGCAAATAGGTCGATTTCGCGTGTTCGGCGCTCAGAAGCGGCGAAATAGCGTTTTCTCGCTGAGCCGAGTGAACGGTGACTCGGTATGAAAAATGCACGGAGGAGCAGTTTTATCGTTTCTCCCGTGCGTTTCGACGTCTGAAACGCCCAGAAAGCGAATCTGCTTACAGATCGCAAATAGGTCGATTTCGCGTGTTCGGCGCTCAGAAGCGGCGAAATAGCGTTTTCTCGCTGAGCCGAGTGAACGGTGACTCGGTATGAAAAATGCACGGAGGAGCAGTTTTATCGTTTCTCCCGTGCGTTTCGACGTCTGAAACGCCCAGAAAGCGAATCTGCTTACAGATCGCAAATAGGTCGATTTCGCGTGTTCGGCGCTCAGAAGCGGCGAAATAGCGTTTTCTCGCTGAGCCGAGTGAACGGTGACTCGGTATGAAAAATGCACGGAGGAGCAGTTTTATCGTTTCTCCCGTGCGTTTCGACGTCTGAAACGCCCAGAAAGCGAATCTGCTTACAGATCGCCAATAGGTCGATTTCGCGTGTTCGGCGCTCAGAAGCGGCGAAATAGCGTTTTCTCGCTGAGCCGAGTGAACGGTGACTCGGTATGAAAAATGCACGGAGGAGCAGTTTTATCGTTTCTCCCGTGCGTTTCGACGTCTGAAACGCCCAGAAAGCGAATCTGCTTACAGATCGCAAATAGGTCGATTTCGCGTGTTCGGCGCTCAGAAGCGGCGAAATAGCGTTTTCTCGCTGAGCCGAGTGAACGGTGACTCGGTATGAAAAATGCACGGAGGAGCAGTTTTATCGTTTCTCCCGTGCGTTTCGACGTCTGAAACGCCCAGAAAGCGAATCTGCTTACAGATCGCAAATAGGTCGATTTCGCGTGTTCGGCGCTCAGAAGCGGCGAAATAGCGTTTTCTCGCTGAGCCGAGTGAACGGTGACTCGGTATGAAAAATGCACGGAGGAGCAGTTTTATCGTTTCTCCCGTGCGTTTCGACGTCTGAAACGCCCAGAAAGCGAATCTGCTTACAGATCGCAAATAGGTCGATTTCGCGTGTTCGGCGCTCAGAAGCGGCGAAATAGCGTTTTCTCGCTGAGCCGAGTGAACGGTGACTCGGTATGAAAAATGCACGGAGGAGCAGTTTTATCGTTTCTCCCGTGCGTTTCGACGTCTGAAACGCCCAGAAAGCGAATCTGCTTACAGATCGCAAATAGGTCGATTTCGCGTGTTCGGCGCTCAGAAGCGGCGAAATAGCGTTTTCTCGCTGAGCCGAGTGAACGGTGACTCGGTATGAAAAATGCACGGAGGAGCAGTTTTATCGTTTCTCCCGTGCGTTTCGACGTCTGAAACGCCCAGAAAGCGAATCTGCTTACAGATCGCAAATAGGTCGATTTCGCGTGTTCGGCGCTCAGAAGCGGCGAAATAGCGTTTTCTCGCTGAGCCGAGTGAACGGTGACTCGGTATGAAAAATGCACGGAGGAGCAGTTTTATCGTTTCTCCCGTGCGTTTCGACGTCTGAAACGCCCAGAAAGCGAATCTGCTTACAGATCGCAAATAGGTCGATTTCGCGTGTTCGGCGCTCAGAAGCGGCGAAATAGCGTTTTCTCGCTGAGCCGAGTGAACGGTGACTCGGTATGAAAAATGCACGGAGGAGCAGTTTTATCGTTTCTCCCGTGCGTTTCGACGTCTGAAACGCCCAGAAAGCGAATCTGCTTACAGATCGCAAATAGGTCGATTTCGCGTGTTCGGCGCTCAGAAGCGGCGAAATAGCGTTTTCTCGCTGAGCCGAGTGAACGGTGACTCGGTATGAAAAATGCACGGAGGAGCAGTTTTATCGTTTCTCCCGTGCGTTTCGACGTCTGAAACGCCCAGAAAGCGAATCTGCTTACAGATCGCAAATAGGTCGATTTCGCGTGTTCGGCGCTCAGAAGCGGCGAAATAGCGTTTTCTCGCTGAGCCGAGTGAACGGTGACTCGGTATGAAAAATGCACGGAGGAGCAGTTTTATCGTTTCTCCCGTGCGTTTCGACGTCTGAAACGCCCAGAAAGCGAATCTGCTTACAGATCGCAAATAGGTCGATTTCGCGTGTTCGGCGCTCAGAAGCGGCGAAATAGCGTTTTCTCGCTGAGCCGAGTGAACGGTGACTCGGTATGAAAAATGCACGGAGGAGCAGTTTTATCGTTTCTCCCGTGCGTTTCGACGTCTGAAACGCCCAGAAAGCGAATCTGCTTACAGATCGCCAATAGGTCGATTTCGCGTGTTCGGCGCTCAGAAGCGGCGAAATAGCGTTTTCTCGCTGAGCCGAGTGAACGGTGACTCGGTATGAAAAATGCACGGAGGAGCAGTTTTATCGTTTCTCCCGTGCGTTTCGACGTCTGAAACGCCCAGAAAGCGAATCTGCTTACAGATCGCAAATAGGTCGATTTCGCGTGTTCGGCGCTCAGAAGCGGCGAAATAGCGTTTTCTCGCTGAGCCGAGTGAACGGTGACTCGGTATGAAAAATGCACGGAGGAGCAGTTTTATCGTTTCTCCCGTGCGTTTCGACGTCTGAAACGCCCAGAAAGCGAATCTGCTTACAGATCGCAAATATAGGTCGATTTCGCGTGTTCGGCGCTCAGAAGCGGCGAAATAGCGTTTTCTCGCTGAGCCGAGTGAACGGTGACTCGGTATGAAAAATGCACGGAGGAGCAGTTTTATCGTTTCTCCCGTGCGTTTCGACGTCTGAAACGCCCAGAAAGCGAATCTGCTTACAGATCGCAAATAGGTCGATTTCGCGTGTTCGGCGCTCAGAAGCGGCGAAATAGCGTTTTCTCGCTGAGCCGAGTGAACGGTGACTCGGTATGAAAAATGCACGGAGGAGCAGTTTTATCGTTTCTCCCGTGCGTTTCGACGTCTGAAACGCCCAGAAAGCGAATCTGCTTACAGATCGCAAATAGGTCGATTTCGCGTGTTCGGCGCTCAGAAGCGGCGAAATAGCGTTTTCTCGCTGAGCCGAGTGAACGGTGACTCGGTATGAAAAATGCACGGAGGAGCAGTTTTATCGTTTCTCCCGTGCGTTTCGACGTCTGAAACGCCCAGAAAGCGAATCTGCTTACAGATCGCAAATAGGTCGATTTCGCGTGTTCGGCGCTCAGAAGCGGCGAAATAGCGTTTTCTCGCTGAGCCGAGTGAACGGTGACTCGGTATGAAAAATGCACGGAGGAGCAGTTTTATCGTTTCTCCCGTGCGTTTCGACGTCTGAAACGCCCAGAAAGCGAATCTGCTTACAGATCGCAAATAGGTCGATTTCGCGTGTTCGGCGCTCAGAAGCGGCGAAATAGCGTTTTCTCGCTGAGCCGAGTGAACGGTGACTCGGTATGAAAAATGCACGGAGGAGCAGTTTTATCGTTTCTCCCGTGCGTTTCGACGTCTGAAACGCCCAGAAAGCGAATCTGCTTACAGATCGCAAATAGGTCGATTTCGCGTGTTCGGCGCTCAGAAGCGGCGAAATAGCGTTTTCTCGCTGAGCCGAGTGAACGGTGACTCGGTATGAAAAATGCACAGAGGAGCAGTTTTATCGTTTCTCCCGTGCGTTTCGACGTCTGAAACGCCCAGAAAGCGAATCTGCTTACAGATCGCAAATAGGTCGATTTCGCGTGTTCGGCGCTCAGAAGCGGCGAAATAGCGTTTTCTCGCTGAGCCGAGTGAACGGTGACTCGGTATGAAAAATGCACGGAGGAGCAGTTTTATCGTTTCTCCCGTGCGTTTCGACGTCTGAAACGCCCAGAAAGCGAATCTGCTTACAGATCGCAAATAGGTCAGACAGATCGCCAATAGGTCGATTTCGCGTGTTCGGCGCTCAGAAGCGGCGAAATAGCGTTTTCTCGCTGAGCCGAGTGAACGGTGACTCGGTATGAAAAATGCACGGAGGAGCAGTTTTATCGTTTCTCCCGTGCGTTTCGACGTCTGAAACGCCCAGAAAGCGAATCTGCTTACAGATCGCAAATAGGTCGATTTCGCGTTTTCGGCGCTCAGAAGCGGCGAAATAGCGTTTTCTCGCTGAGCCGAGTGAACGGTGACTCGGTATGAAAAATGCACGGAGGAGCAGTTTTATCGTTTCTCCCGTGCGTTTCGACGTCTGAAACGCCCAGAAAGCGAATCTGCTTACAGATCGCAAATAGGTCGATTTCGCGTGTTCGGCGCTCAGAAGCGGCGAAATAGCGTTTTCTCGCTGAGCCGAGTGAACGGTGACTCGGTATGAAAAATGCACGGAGGAGCAGTTTTATCGTTTCTCCCGTGCGTTTCGACGTCTGAAACGCCCAGAAAGCGAATCTGCTTACAGATCGCAAATAGGTCGATTTCGCGTGTTCGGCGCTCAGAAGCGGCGAAATAGCGTTTTCTCGCTGAGCCGAGTGAACGGTGACTCGGTATGAAAAATGCACGGAGGAGCAGTTTTATCGTTTCTCCCGTGCGTTTCGACGTCTGAAACGCCCAGAAAGCGAATCTGCTTACAGATCGCAAATAGGTCGATTTCGCGTGTTCGGCGCTCAGAAGCGGCGAAATAGCGTTTTCTCGCTGAGCCGAGTGAACGGTGACTCGGTATGAAAAATGCACGGAGGAGCAGTTTTATCGTTTCTCCCGTGCGTTTCGACGTCTGAAACGCCCAGAAAGCGAATCTGCTTACAGATCGCAAATAGGTCGATTTCGCGTGTTCGGCGCTCAGAAGCGGCGAAATAGCGTTTTCTCGCTGAGCCGAGTGAACGGTGACTCGGTATGAAAAATGCACGGAGGAGCAGTTTTATCGTTTCTCCCGTGCGTTTCGACGTCTGAAACGCCCAGAAAGCGAATCTGCTTACAGATCGCAAATAGGTCGATTTCGCGTGTTCGGCGCTCAGAAGCGGCGAAATAGCGTTTTCTCGCTGAGCCGAGTGAACGGTGACTCGGTATGAAAAATGCACGGAGGAGCAGTTTTATCGTTTCTCCCGTGCGTTTCGACGTCTGAAACGCCCAGAAAGCGAATCTGCTTACAGATCGCAAATAGGTCGATTTCGCGTGTTCGGCGCTCAGAAGCGGCGAAATAGCGTTTTCTCGCTGAGCCGAGTGAACGGTGACTCGGTATGAAAAATGCACGGAGGAGCAGTTTTATCGTTTCTCCCGTGCGTTTCGACGTGTCGATTTCGCGTTTTCGGCGCTCAGAAGCGGCGAAATAGCGTTTTCTCGCTGAGCCGAGTGAACGGTGACTCGGTATGAAAAATGCACGGAGGAGCAGTTTTATCGTTTCTCCCGTGCGTTTCGACGTCTGAAACGCCCAGAAAGCGAATCTGCTTACAGATCGCCAATAGGTCGATTTAGCGTGTTTCGCGTGTTCGGCGCTCAGAAGCGGCGAAATAGCGTTTTCTCGCTGAGCCGAGTGAACGGTGACTCGGTATGAAAAATGCACGGAGGAGCAGTTTTATCGTTTCTCCCGTGCGTTTCGACGTCTGAAACGCCCAGAAAGCGAATCTGCTTACAGATCGCAAATAGGTCGATTTCGCGTGTTCGGCGCTCAGAAGCGGCGAAATAGCGTTTTCTCGCTGAGCCGAGTGAACGGTGACTCGGTATGAAAAATGCACGGAGGAGCAGTTTTATCGTTTCTCCCGTGCGTTTCGACGTCTGAAACGCCCAGAAAGCGAATCTGCTTACAGATCGCAAATAGGTCGATTTCGCGTGTTCGGCGCTCAGAAGCGGCGAAATAGCGTTTTCTCGCTGAGCCGAGTGAACGGTGACTCGGTATGAAAAATGCACGGAGGAGCAGTTTTATCGTTTCTCCCGTGCGTTTCGACGTCTGAAACGCCCAGAAAGCGAATCTGCTTACAGATCGCAAATAGGTCGATTTCGCGTGTTCGGCGCTCAGAAGCGGCGAAATAGCGTTTTCTCGCTGAGCCGAGTGAACGGTGACTCGGTATGAAAAATGCACGGAGGAGCAGTTTTATCGTTTCTCCCGTGCGTTTCGACGTCTGAAACGCCCAGAAAGCGAATCTGCTTACAGATCGCAAATAGGTCGATTTCGCGTGTTCGGCGCTCAGAAGCGGCGAAATAGCGTTTTCTCGCTGAGCCGAGTGAACGGTGACTCGGTATGAAAAATTGCACGGAGGAGCAGTTTTATCGTTTCTCCCGTGCGTTTCGACGTCTGAAACGCCCAGAAAGCGAATCTGCTTACAGATCGCAAATAGGTCGATTTCGCGTGTTCGGCGCTCAGAAGCGGCGAAATAGCGTTTTCTCGCTGAGCCGAGTGAACGGTGACTCGGTATGAAAAATGCACGGAGGAGCAGTTTTATCGTTTCTCCCGTGCGTTTCTCGATTTCGCGTTTTCGGCGCTCAGAAGCGGCGAAATAGCGTTTTCTCGCTGAGCCGAGTGAACGGTGACTCGGTATGAAAAATGCACGGAGGAGCAGTTTTATCGTTTCTCCCGTGCGTTTCGACGTCTGAAACGCCCAGAAAGCGAATCTGCTTACAGATCGCCAATAGGTCGATTTCGCGTGTTCGGCGCTCAGAAGCGGCGAAATAGCGTTTTCTCGCTGAGCCGAGTGAACGGTGACTCGGTATGAAAAATGCACGGAGGAGCAGTTTTATCGTTTCTCCCGTGCGTTTCGACGTCTGAAACGCCCAGAAAGCGAATCTGCTTACAGATCGCAAATAGGTCGATTTCGCGTGTTCGGCGCTCAGAAGCGGCGAAATAGCGTTTTCTCGCTGAGCCGAGTGAACGGTGACTCGGTATGAAAAATGCACGGAGGAGCAGTTTTATCGTTTCTCCCGTGCGTTTCGACGTCTGAAACGCCCAGAAAGCGAATCTGCTTACAGATCGCCAATAGGTCGATTATGAAAAATGCACGGAGGAGCAGTTTTATCGTTTCTCCCGTGCGTTTCGACGTCTGAAACGCCCAGAAAGCGAATCTGCTTACAGATCGCAAATAGGTCGATTTCGCGTGTTCGGCGCTCAGAAGCGGCGAAATAGCGTTTTCTCGCTGAGCCGAGTGAACGGTGACTCGGTATGAAAAATGCACGGAGGAGCAGTTTTATCGTTTCTCCCGTGCGTTTCGACGTCTGAAACGCCCAGAAAGCGAATCTGCTTACAGATCGCAAATAGGTCGATTTCGCGTGTTCGGCGCTCAGAAGCGGCGAAATAGCGTTTCTCGCCGACGGTGACTCGGTATGAAAAATGCACGGAGGAGCAGTTTTATCGTTTCTCCCGTGCGTTTCGACGTCTGAAACGCCCAGAAAGCGAATCTGCTTACAGATCGCAAATAGGTCGATTTCGCGTGTTCGGCGCTCAGAAGCGGCGAAATAGCGTTTTCTCGCTGAGCCGAGTGAACGGTGACTCGGTATGAAAAATGCACGGAGGAGCAGTTTTATCGTTTCTCCCGTGCGTTTCGACGTCTGAAACGCCCAGAAAGCGAATCTGCTTACAGATCGCAAATAGGTCGATTTCGCGTGTTCGGCGCTCAGAAGCGGCGAAATAGCGTTTTCTCGCTGAGCCGAGTGAACGGTGACTCGGTATGAAAAATGCACGGAGGAGCAGTTTTATCGTTTCTCCCGTGCGTTTCGACGTCTGAAACGCCCAGAAAGCGAATCTGCTTACAGATCGCAAATAGGTCGATTTCGCGTGTTCGGCGCTCAGAAGCGGCGAAATAGCGTTTTCTCGCTGAGCCGAGTGAACGGTGACTCGGTATGAAAAATGCACGGAGGAGCAGTTTTATCGTTTCTCCCGTGCGTTTCGACGTCTGAAACGCCCAGAAAGCGAATCTGCTTACAGATCGCAAATAGGTCGATTTCGCGTGTTCGGCGCTCAGAAGCGGCGAAATAGCGTTTTCTCGCTGAGCCGAGTGAACGGTGACTCGGTATGAAAAATGCACGGAGGAGCAGTTTTATCGTTTCTCCCGTGCGTTTCGACGTCTGAAACGCCCAGAAAGCGAATCTGCTTACAGATCGCAAATAGGTCGATTTCGCGTGTTCGGCGCTCAGAAGCGGCGAAATAGCGTTTTCTCGCTGAGCCGAGTGAACGGTGACTCGGTATGAAAAATGCACGGAGGAGCAGTTTTATCGTTTCTCCCGTGCGTTTCGACGTCTGAAACGCCCAGAAAGCGAATCTGCTTACAGATCGCAAATAGGTCGATTTCGCGTGTTCGGCGCTCAGAAGCGGCGAAATAGCGTTTTCTCGCTGAGCCGAGTGAACGGTGACTCGGTATGAAAAATGCACGGAGGAGCAGTTTTATCGTTTCTCCCGTGCGTTTCGACGTCTGAAACGCCCAGAAAGCGAATCTGCTTACAGATCGCAAATAGGTCGATTTCGCGTGTTCGGCGCTCAGAAGCGGCGAAATAGCGTTTTCTCGCTGAGCCGAGTGAACGGTGACTCGGTATGAAAAATGCACGGAGGAGCAGTTTTATCGTTTCTCCCGTGCGTTTCGACGTCTGAAACGCCCAGAAAGCGAATCTGCTTACAGATCGCAAATAGGTCGATTTCGCGTGTTCGGCGCTCAGAAGCGGCGAAATAGCGTTTTCTCGCTGAGCCGAGTGAACGGTGACTCGGTATGAAAAATGCACGGAGGAGCAGTTTTATCGTTTCTCCCGTGCGTTTCGACGTCTGAAATGCCCAGAAAGCGAATCTGCTTACAGATCGCAAATAGGTCGATTTCGCGTGTTCGGCGCTCAGAAGCGGCGAAATAGCGTTTTCTCGCTGAGCCGAGTGAACGGTGACTCGGTATGAAAAATGCACGGAGGAGCAGTTTTATCGTTTCTCCCGTGCGTTTCGACGTCTGAAACGCCCAGAAAGCGAATCTGCTTACAGATCGCAAATAGGTCGATTTCGCGTGTTCGGCGCTCAGAAGCGGCGAAATAGCGTTTTCTCGCTGAGCCGAGTGAACGGTGACTCGGTATGAAAAATGCACGGAGGAGCAGTTTTATCGTTTCTCCCGTGCGTTTCGACGTCTGAAACGCCCAGAAAGCGAATCTGCTTACAGATCGCAAATAGGTCGATTTCGCGTGTTCGGCGCTCAGAAGCGGCGAAATAGCGTTTTCTCGCTGAGCCGAGTGAACGGTGACTCGGTATGAAAAATGCACGGAGGAGCAGTTTTATCGTTTCTCCCGTGCGTTTCGACGTCTGAAACGCCCAGAAAGCGAATCTGCTTACAGATCGCAAATAGGTCGATTTCGCGTGTTCGGCGCTCAGAAGCGGCGAAATAGCGTTTTCTCGCTGAGCCGAGTGAACGGTGACTCGGTATGAAAAATGCACGGAGGAGCAGTTTTATCGTTTCTCCCGTGCGTTTCGACGTCTGAAACGCCCAGAAAGCGAATCTGCTTACAGATCGCAAATAGGTCGATTTCGCGTGTTCGGCGCTCAGAAGCGGCGAAATAGCGTTTTCTCGCTGAGCCGAGTGAACGGTGACTCGGTATGAAAAATGCACGGAGGAGCAGTTTTATCGTTTCTCCCGTGCGTTTCGACGTCTGAAACGCCCAGAAAGCGAATCTGCTTACAGATCGCAAATAGGTCGATTTCGCGTGTTCGGCGCTCAGAAGCGGCGAAATAGCGTTTTCTCGCTGAGCCGAGTGAACGGTGACTCGGTATGAAAAATGCACGGAGGAGCAGTTTTATCGTTTCTCCCGTGCGTTTCGACGTCTGAAACGCCCAGAAAGCGAATCTGCTTACAGATCGCAAATAGGTCGATTTCGCGTTTTCGGCGCTCAGAAGCGGCGAAATAGCGTTTTCTCGCTGAGCCGAGTGAACGGTGACTCGGTATGAAAAATGCACGGAGGAGCAGTTTTATCGTTTCTCCCGTGCGTTTCGACGTCTGAAACGCCCAGAAAGCGAATCTGCTTACAGATCGCAAATAGGTCGATTTCGCGTGTTCGGCGCTCAGAAGCGGCGAAATAGCGTTTTCTCGCTGAGCCGAGTGAACGGTGACTCGGTATGAAAAATGCACGGAGGAGCAGTTTTATCGTTTCTCCCGTGCGTTTCGACGTCTGAAACGCCCAGAAAGCGAATCTGCTTACAGATCGCAAATAGGTCGATTTCGCGTGTTCGGCGCTCAGAAGCGGCGAAATAGCGTTTTCTCGCTGAGCCGAGTGAACGGTGACTCGGTATGAAAAATGCACGGAGGAGCAGTTTTATCGTTTCTCCCGTGCGTTTCGACGTCTGAAACGCAGAAAGCGAATCTGCTTACAGATCGCAAATAGGTCGATTTCGCGTGTTCGGCGCTCAGAAGCGGCGAAATAGCGTTTTCTCGCTGAGCCGAGTGAACGGTGACTCGGTATGAAAAATGCACGGAGGAGCAGTTTTATCGTTTCTCCCGTGCGTTTCGACGTCTGAAACGCCCAGAAAGCGAATCTGCTTACAGATCGCAAATAGGTCGATTTCGCGTGTTCGGCGCTCAGAAGCGGCGAAATAGCGTTTTCTCGCTGAGCCGAGTGAACGGTGACTCGGTATGAAAAATGCACGGAGGAGCAGTTTTATCGTTTCTCCCGTGCGTTTCGACGTCTGAAACGCCCAGAAAGCGAATCTGCTTACAGATCGCAAATAGGTCGATTTCGCGTGTTCGGCGCTCAGAAGCGGCGAAATAGCGTTTTCTCGCTGAGCCGAGTGAACGGTGACTCGGTATGAAAAATGCACGGAGGAGCAGTTTTATCGTTTCTCCCGTGCGTTTGCTTACAGATCGCCAATAGGTCGATTTCGCGTGTTCGGCGCTCAGAAGCGGCGAAATAGCGTTTTCTCGCTGAGCCGAGTGAACGGTGACTCGGTATGAAAAATGCACGGAGGAGCAGTTTTATCGTTTCTCCCGTGCGTTTCGACGTCTGAAACGCCCAGAAAGCGAATCTGCTTACAGATCGCCAATAGGTCGATTTCGCGTGTTCGGCGCTCAGGGAGCAGTTTTATCGTTTCTCCCGTGCGTTTCGACGTCTGAAACGCCCAGAAAGCGAATCTGCTTACAGATCGCAAATAGGTCGATTTCGCGTGTTCGGCGCTCAGAAGCGGCGAAATAGCGTTTTCTCGCTGAGCCGAGTGAACGGTGACTCGGTATGAAAAATGCACGGAGGAGCAGTTTTATCGTTTCTCCCGTGCGTTTCGACGTCTGAAACGCCCAGAAAGCGAATCTGCTTACAGATCGCAAATAGGTCGATTTCGCGTGTTCGGCGCTCAGAAGCGGCGAAATAGCGTTTTCTCGCTGAGCCGAGTGAACGGTGACTCGGTATGAAAAATGCACGGAGGAGCAGTTTTATCGTTTCTCCCGTGCGTTTCGACGTCTGAAACGCCCAGAAAGCGAATCTGCTTACAGATCGCAAATAGGTCGATTTCGCGTGTTCGGCGCTCAGAAGCGGCGAAATAGCGTTTTCTCGCTGAGCCGAGTGAACGGTGACTCGGTATGAAAAATGCACGGAGGAGCAGTTTTATCGTTTCTCCCGTGCGTTTCGACGTCTGAAACGCCCAGAAAGCGAATCTGCTTACAGATCGCAAATAGGTCGATTTCGCGTGTTCGGCGCTCAGAAGCGGCGAAATAGCGTTTTCTCGCTGAGCCGAGTGAACGGTGACTCGGTATGAAAAATGCACGGAGGAGCAGTTTTATCGTTTCTCCCGTGCGTTTCGACGTCTGAAACGCCCAGAAAGCGAATCTGCTTACAGATCGCCAATAGGTCGATTTCGCGTGTTCGGCGCTCAGAAGCGGCGAAATAGCGTTTTCTCGCTGAGCCGAGTGAACGGTGACTCGGTATGAAAAATGCACGGAGGAGCAGTTTTATCGTTTCTCCCGTGCGTTTCGACGTCTGAAACGCCCAGAAAGCGAATCTGCTTACAGATCGCAAATAGGTCGATTTCGCGTGTTCGGCGCTCAGAAGCGGCGAAATAGCGTTTTCTCGCTGAGCCGAGTGAACGGTGACTCGGTATGAAAAATGCACGGAGGAGCAGTTTTATCGTTTCTCCCGTGCGTTTCGACGTCTGAAACGCCCAGAAAGCGAATCTGCTTACAGATCGCAAATAGGTCGATTTCGCGTGTTCGGCGCTCAGAAGCGGCGAAATAGCGTTTTCTCGCTGAGCCGAGTGAACGGTGACTCGGTATGAAAAATGCACGGAGGAGCAGTTTTAATCGTTTCTCCCGGGCGTTTCGACGTCTGAAACGCCCAGAAAGCGAATCTGCTTACAGATCGCAAATAGGTCGATTTCGCGTGTTCGGCGCTCAGAAGCGGCGAAATAGCGTTTTCTCGCTGAGCCGAGTGAACGGTGACTCGGTATGAAAAATGCACGGAGGAGCAGTTTTATCGTTTCTCCCGTGCGTTTCGACGTCTGAAACGCCCAGAAAGCGAATCTGCTTACAGATCGCAAATAGGTCGATTTCGCGTGTTCGGCGCTCAGAAGCGGCGAAATAGCGTTTTCTCGCTGAGCCGAGTGAACGGTGACTCGGTATGAAAAATGCACGGAGGAGCAGTTTTATCGTTTCTCCCGTGCGTTTCGACGTCTGAAACGCCCAGAAAGCGAATCTGCTTACAGATCGCAAATAGGTCGATTTCGCGTGTTCGGCGCTCAGAAGCGGCGAAATAGCGTTTTCTCGCTGAGCCGAGTGAACGGTGACTCGGTATGAAAAATGCACGGAGGAGCAGTTTTATCGTTTCTCCCGTGCGTTTCGACGTCTGAAACGCCCAGAAAGCGAATCTGCTTACAGATCGCAAATAGGTCGATTTCGCGTGTTCGGCGCTCAGAAGCGGCGAAATAGCGTTTTCTCGCTGAGCCGAGTGAACGGTGACTCGGTATGAAAAATGCACGGAGGAGCAGTTTTATCGTTTCTCCCGTGCGTTTCGACGTCTGAAACGCCCAGAAAGCGAATCTGCTTACAGATCGCAAATAGGTCGATTTCGCGTGTTCGGCGCTCAGAAGCGGCGAAATAGCGTTTTCTCGCTGAGCCGAGTGAACGGTGACTCGGTATGAAAAATGCACGGAGGAGCAGTTTTATCGTTTCTCCCGTGCGTTTCGACGTCTGAAACGCCCAGAAAGCGAATCTGCTTACAGATCGCAAATAGGTCGATTTCGCGTGTTCGGCGCTCAGAAGCGGCGAAATAGCGTTTTCTCGCTGAGCCGAGTGAACGGTGACTCGGTATGAAAAATGCACGGAGGAGCAGTTTTATCGTTTCTCCCGTGCGTTTCGACGTCTGAAACGCCCAGAAAGCGAATCTGCTTACAGATCGCAAATAGGTCGATTTCGCGTGTTCGGCGCTCAGAAGCGGCGAAATAGCGTTTTCTCGCTGAGCCGAGTGAACGGTGACTCGGTATGAAAAATGCACGGAGGAGCAGTTTTATCGTTTCTCCCGTGCGTTTCGACGTCTGAAACGCCCAGAAAGCGAATCTGCTTACAGATCGCAAATAGGTCGATTTCGCGTGTTCGGCGCTCAGAAGCGGCGAAATAGCGTTTTCTCGCTGAGCCGAGTGAACGGTGACTCGGTATGAAAAATGCACGGAGGAGCAGTTTTATCGTTTCTCCCGTGCGTTTCGACGTCTGAAACGCCCAGAAAGCGAATCTGCTTACAGATCGCAAATAGGTCGATTTCGCGTGTTCGGCGCTCAGAAGCGGCGAAATAGCGTTTTCTCGCTGAGCCGAGTGAACGGTGCCTCGGTATGAAAAATGCACGGAGGAGCAGTTTTATCGTTTCTCCCGTGCGTTTCGACGTCTGAAACGCCCAGAAAGCGAATCTGCTTACAGATCGCAAATAGGTCGATTTCGCGTGTTCGGCGCTCAGAAGCGGCGAAATAGCGTTTTCTCGCTGAGCCGAGTGAACGGTGACTCGGTATGAAAAATGCACGGAGGAGCAGTTTTATCGTTTCTCCCGTGCGTTTCGACGTCTGAAACGCCCAGAAAGCGAATCTGCTTACAGATCGCAAATAGGTCGATTTCGCGTGTTCGGCGCTCAGAAGCGGCGAAATAGCGTTTTCTCGCTGAGCCGAGTGAACGGTGACTCGGTATGAAAAATGCACGGAGGAGCAGTTTTATCGTTTCTCCCGTGCGTTTCGACGTCTGAAACGCCCAGAAAGCGAATCTGCTTACAGATCGCAAATAGGTCGATTTCGCGTGTTCGGCGCTCAGAAGCGGCGAAATAGCGTTTTCTCGCTGAGCCGAGTGAACGGTGACTCGGTATGAAAAATGCACGGAGGAGCAGTTTTATCGTTTCTCCCGTGCGTTTCGACGTCTGAAACGCCCAGAAAGCGAATCTGCTTACAGATCGCAAATAGGTCGATTTCGCGTGTTCGGCGCTCAGAAGCGGCGAAATAGCGTTTTCTCGCTGAGCCGAGTGAACGGTGACTCGGTATGAAAAATGCACGGAGGAGCAGTTTTATCGTTTCTCCCGTGCGTTTCGACGTCTGAAACGCCCAGAAAGCGAATCTGCTTACAGATCGCAAATAGGTCGATTTCGCGTGTTCGGCGCTCAGAAGCGGCGAAATAGCGTTTTCTCGCTGAGCCGAGTGAACGGTGACTCGGTATGAAAAATGCACGGAGGAGCAGTTTTATCGTTTCTCCCGTGCGTTTCGACGTCTGAAACGCCCAGAAAGCGAATCTGCTTACAGATCGCAAATAGGTCGATTTCGCGTGTTCGGCGCTCAGAAGCGGCGAAATAGCGTTTTCTCGCTGAGCCGAGTGAACGGTGACTCGGTATGAAAAATGCACGGAGGAGCAGTTTTATCGTTTCTCCCGTGCGTTTCGACGTCTGAAACGCCCAGAAAGCGAATCTGCTTACAGATCGCAAATAGGTCGATTTCGCGTGTTCGGCGCTCAGAAGCGGCGAAATAGCGTTTTCTCGCTGAGCCGAGTGAACGGTGACTCGGTATGAAAAATGCACGGAGGAGCAGTTTTATCGTTTCTCCCGTGCGTTTCGACGTCTGAAACGCCCAGAAAGCGAATCTGCTTACAGATCGCAAATAGGTCGATTTCGCGTGTTCGGCGCTCAGAAGCGGCGAAATAGCGTTTTCTCGCTGAGCCGAGTGAACGGTGACTCGGTATGAAAAATGCACGGAGGAGCAGTTTTATCGTTTCTCCCGTGCGTTTCGACGTCTGAAACGCCCAGAAAGCGAATCTGCTTACAGATCGCAAATAGGTCGATTTCGCGTGTTCGGCGCTCAGAAGCGGCGAAATAGCGTTTTCTCGCTGAGCCGAGTGAACGGTGACTCGGTATGAAAAATGCACGGAGGAGCAGTTTTATCGTTTCTCCCGTGCGTTTCGACGTCTGAAACGCCCAGAAAGCGAATCTGCTTACAGATCGCAAATAGGTCGATTTCGCGTGTTCGGCGCTCAGAAGCGGCGAAATAGCGTTTTCTCGCTGAGCCGAGTGAACGGTGACTCGGTATGAAAAATGCACGGAGGAGCAGTTTTATCGTTTCTCCCGTGCGTTTCGACGTCTGAAACGCCCAGAAAGCGAATCTGCTTACAGATCGCAAATAGGTCGATTTCGCGTGTTCGGCGCTCAGAAGCGGCGAAATAGCGTTTTCTCGCTGAGCCGAGTGAACGGTGACTCGGTATGAAAAATGCACGGAGGAGCAGTTTTATCGTTTCTCCCGTGCGTTTCGACGTCTGAAACGCCCAGAAAGCGAATCTGCTTACAGATCGCAAATAGGTCGTTTTCGCGTGTTCGGCGCTCAGAAGCGGCGAAATAGCGTTTTCTCGCTGAGCCGAGTGAACGGTGACTCGGTATGAAAAATGCACGGAGGAGCAGTTTTATCGTTTCTCCCGTGCGTTTCGACGTCTGAAACGCCCAGAAAGCGAATCTGCTTACAGATCGCAAATAGGTCGATTTCGCGTGTTCGGCGCTCAGAAGCGGCGAAATAGCGTTTTCTCGCTGAGCCGAGTGAACGGTGACTCGGTATGAAAAATGCACGGAGGAGCAGTTTTATCGTTTCTCCCGTGCGTTTCGACGTCTGAAACGCCCAGAAAGCGAATCTGCTTACAGATCGCAAATAGGTCGATTTCGCGTGTTCGGCGCTCAGAAGCGGCGAAATAGCGTTTTCTCGCTGAGCCGAGTGAACGGTGACTCGGTATGAAAAATGCACGGAGGAGCAGTTTTATCGTTTCTCCCGTGCGTTTCGACGTCTGAAACGCCCAGAAAGCGAATCTGCTTACAGATCGCAAATAGGTCGATTTCGCGTGTTCGGCGCTCAGAAGCGGCGAAATAGCGTTTTCTCGCTGAGCCGAGTGAACGGTGACTCGGTATGAAAAATGCACGGAGGAGCAGTTTTATCGTTTCTCCCGTGCGTTTCGACGTCTGAAACGCCCAGAAAGCGAATCTGCTTACAGATCGCAAATAGGTCGATTTCGCGTGTTCGGCGCTCAGAAGCGGCGAAATAGCGTTTTCTCGCTGAGCCGAGTGAACGGTGACTCGGTATGAAAAATGCACGGAGGAGCAGTTTTATCGTTTCTCCCGTGCGTTTCGACGTCTGAAACGCCCAGAAAGCGAATCTGCTTACAGATCGCAAATAGGTCGATTTCGCGTGTTCGGCGCTCAGAAGCGGCGAAATAGCGTTTTCTCGCTGAGCCGAGTGAACGGTGACTCGGTATGAAAAATGCACGGAGGAGCAGTTTTATCGTTTCTCCCGTGCGTTTCGACGTCTGAAACGCCCAGAAAGCGAATCTGCTTACAGATCGCAAATAGGTCGATTTCGCGTGTTCGGCGCTCAGAAGCGGCGAAATAGCGTTTTCTCGCTGAGCCGAGTGAACGGTGACTCGGTATGAAAAATGCACGGAGGAGCAGTTTTATCGTTTCTCCCGTGCGTTTCGACGTCTGAAACGCCCAGAAAGCGAATCTGCTTACAGATCGCAAATAGGTCGATTTCGCGTGTTCGGCGCTCAGAAGCGGCGAAATAGCGTTTTCTCGCTGAGCCGAGTGAACGGTGACTCGGTATGAAAAATGCACGGAGGAGCAGTTTTATCGTTTCTCCCGTGCGTTTCGACGTCTGAAACGCCCAGAAAGCGAATCTGCTTACAGATCGCAAATAGGTCGATTTCGCGTGTTCGGCGCTCAGAAGCGGCGAAATAGCGTTTTCTCGCTGAGCCGAGTGAACGGTGACTCGGTATGAAAAATGCACGGAGGAGCAGTTTTATCGTTTCTCCCGTGCGTTTCGACGCTTGAAACGCCCAGAAAGCGAATCTGCTTACAGATCGCAAATAGGTCGATTTCGCGTGTTCGGCGCTCAGAAGCGGCGAAATAGCGTTTTCTCGCTGAGCCGAGTGAACGGTGACTCGGTATGAAAAATGCACGGAGGAGCAGTTTTATCGTTTCTCCCGTGCGTTTCGACGTCTGAAACGCCCAGAAAGCGAATCTGCTTACAGATCGCAAATAGGTCGATTTCGCGTGTTCGGCGCTCAGAAGCGGCGAAATAGCGTTTTCTCGCTGAGCCGAGTGAACGGTGACTCGGTATGAAAAATGCACGGAGGAGCAGTTTTATCGTTTCTCCCGTGCGTTTCGACGTCTGAAACGCCCAGAAAGCGAATCTGCTTACAGATCGCAAATAGGTCGATTTCGCGTTTTCGGCGCTCAGAAGCGGCGAAATAGCGTTTTCTCGCTGAGCCGAGTGAACGGTGACTCGGTATGAAAAATGCACGGAGGAGCAGTTTTATCGTTTCTCCCGTGCGTTTCGACGTCTGAAACGCCCAGAAAGCGAATCTGCTTACAGATCGCAAATAGGTCGATTTCGCGTGTTCGGCGCTCAGAAGCGGCGAAATAGCGTTTTCTCGCTGAGCCGAGTGAACGGTGACTCGGTATGAAAAATGCACGGAGGAGCAGTTTTATCGTTTCTCCCGTGCGTTTCGACGTCTGAAACGCCCAGAAAGCGAATCTGCTTACAGATCGCAAATAGGTCGATTTCGCGTGTTCGGCGCTCAGAAGCGGCGAAATAGCGTTTTCTCGCTGAGCCGAGTGAACGGTGACTCGGTATGAAAAATGCACGGAGGAGCAGTTTTATCGTTTCTCCCGTGCGTTTCGACGTCTGAAACGCCCAGAAAGCGAATCTGCTTACAGATCGCAAATAGGTCGATTTCGCGTGTTCGGCGCTCAGAAGCGGCGAAATAGCGTTTTCTCGCTGAGCCGAGTGAACGGTGACTCGGTATGAAAAATGCACGGAGGAGCAGTTTTATCGTTTCTCCCGTGCGTTTCGACGTCTGAAACGCCCAGAAAGCGAATCTGCTTACAGATCGCAAATAGGTCGATTTCGCGTGTTCGGCGCTCAGAAGCGGCGAAATAGCGTTTTCTCGCTGAGCCGAGTGAACGGTGACTCGGTATGAAAAATGCACGGAGGAGCAGTTTTATCGTTTCTCCCGTGCGTTTCGACGTCTGAAACGCCCAGAAAGCGAATCTGCTTACAGATCGCAAATAGGTCGATTTCGCGTGTTCGGCGCTCAGAAGCGGCGAAATAGCGTTTTCTCGCTGAGCCGAGTGAACGGTGACTCGGTATGAAAAATGCACGGAGGAGCAGTTTTATCGTTTCTCCCGTGCGTTTCGACGTCTGAAACGCCCAGAAAGCGAATCTGCTTACAGATCGCAAATAGGTCGATTTCGCGTGTTCGGCGCTCAGAAGCGGCGAAATAGCGTTTTCTCGCTGAGCCGAGTGAACGGGTGACTCGGTATGAAAAATGCACGGAGGAGCAGTTTTATCGTTTCTCCCGTGCGTTTCGACGTCTGAAACGCCCAGAAAGCGAATCTGCTTACAGATCGCAAATAGGTCGATTTCGCGTGTTCGGCGCTCAGAAGCGGCGAAATAGCGTTTTCTCGCTGAGCCGAGTGAACGGTGACTCGGTATGAAAAATGCACGGAGGAGCAGTTTTATCGTTTCTCCCGTGCGTTTCGACGTCTGAAACGCCCAGAAAGCGAATCTGCTTACAGATCGCAAATAGGTCGATTTCGCGTGTTCGGCGCTCAGAAGCGGCGAAATAGCGTTTTCTCGCTGAGCCGAGTGAACGGTGACTCGGTATGAAAAATGCACGGAGGAGCAGTTTTATCGTTTCTCCCGTGCGTTTCGACGTCTGAAACGCCCAGAAAGCGAATCTGCTTACAGATCGCAAATAGGTCGATTTCGCGTGTTCGGCGCTCAGAAGCGGCGAAATAGCGTTTTCTCGCTGAGCCGAGTGAACGGTGACTCGGTATGAAAAATGCACGGAGGAGCAGTTTTATCGTTTCTCCCGTGCGTTTCGACGTCTGAAACGCCCAGAAAGCGAATCTGCTTACAGATCGCAAATAGGTCGATTTCGCGTGTTCGGCGCTCAGAAGCGGCGAAATAGCGTTTTCTCGCTGAGCCGAGTGAACGGTGACTCGGTATGAAAAATGCACGGAGGAGCAGTTTTATCGTTTCTCCCGTGCGTTTCGACGTCTGAAACGCCCAGAAAGCGAATCTGCTTACAGATCGCAAATAGGTCGATTTCGCGTGTTCGGCGCTCAGAAGCGGCGAAATAGCGTTTTCTCGCTGAGCCGAGTGAACGGTGACTCGGTATGAAAAATGCACGGAGGAGCAGTTTTATCGTTTCTCCCGTGCGTTTCGACGTCTGAAACGCCCAGAAAGCGAATCTGCTTACAGATCGCAAATAGGTCGATTTCGCGTGTTCGGCGCTCAGAAGCGGCGAAATAGCGTTTTCTCGCTGAGCCGAGTGAACGGTGACTCGGTATGAAAAATGCACGGAGGAGCAGTTTTATCGTTTCTCCCGTGCGTTTCGACGTCTGAAACGCCCAGAAAGCGAATCTGCTTACAGATCGCAAATAGGTCGATTTCGCGTGTTCGGCGCTCAGAAGCGGCGAAATAGCGTTTTCTCGCTGAGCCGAGTGAACGGTGACTCGGTATGAAAAATGCACGGAGGAGCAGTTTTATCGTTTCTCCCGTGCGTTTCGACGTCTGAAACGCCCAGAAAGCGAATCTGCTTACAGATCGCAAATAGGTCGATTTCGCGTGTTCGGCGCTCAGAAGCGGCGAAATAGCGTTTTCTCGCTGAGCCGAGTGAACGGTGACTCGGTATGAAAAATGCACGGAGGAGCAGTTTTATCGTTTCTCCCGTGCGTTTCGACGTCTGAAACGCCCAGAAAGCGAATCTGCTTACAGATCGCCAATAGGTCGATTTCGCGTGTTCGGCGCTCAGAAGCGGCGAAATAGCGTTTTCTCGCTGAGCCGAGTGAACGGTGACTCGGTATGAAAAATGCACGGAGGAGCAGTTTTATCGTTTCTCCCGTGCGTTTCGACGTCTGAAACGCCCAGAAAGCGAATCTGCTTACAGATCGCAAATAGGTCGATTTCGCGTGTTCGGCGCTCAGAAGCGGCGAAATAGCGTTTTCTCGCTGAGCCGAGTGAACGGTGACTCGGTATGAAAAATGCACGGAGGAGCAGTTTTATCGTTTCTCCCGTGCGTTTCGACGTCTGAAACGCCCAGAAAGCGAATCTGCTTACAGATCGCAAATAGGTCGATTTCGCGTGTTCGGCGCTCAGAAGCGGCGAAATAGCGTTTTCTCGCTGAGCCGAGTGAACGGTGACTCGGTATGAAAAATGCACGGAGGAGCAGTTTTATCGTTTCTCCCGTGCGTTTCGACGTCTGAAACGCCCAGAAAGCGAATCTGCTTACAGATCGCAAATAGGTCGATTTCGCGTTCTCGGCGCTCAGAAGCGGCGAAATAGCGTTTTCTCGCTGAGCCGAGTGAACGGTGACTCGGTATGAAAAATGCACGGAGGAGCAGTTTTATCGTTTCTCCCGTGCGTTTCGACGTCTGAAACGCCCAGAAAGCGAATCTGCTTACAGATCGCAAATAGGTCGATTTCGCGTGTTCGGCGCTCAGAAGCGGCGAAATAGCGTTTTCTCGCTGAGCCGAGTGAACGGTGACTCGGTATGAAAAATGCACGGAGGAGCAGTTTTATCGTTTCTCCCGTGCGTTTCGACGTCTGAAACGCCCAGAAAGCGAATCTGCTTACAGATCGCAAATAGGTCGATTTCGCGTGTTCGGCGCTCAGAAGCGGCGAAATAGCGTTTTCTCGCTGAGCCGAGTGAACGGTGACTCGGTATGAAAAATGCACGGAGGAGCAGTTTTATCGTTTCTCCCGTGCGTTTCGACGTCTGAAACGCCCAGAAAGCGAATCTGCTTACAGATCGCAAATAGGTCGATTTCGCGTGTTCGGCGCTCAGAAGCGGCGAAATAGCGTTTTCTCGCTGAGCCGAGTGAACGGTGACTCGGTATGAAAAATGCACGGAGGAGCAGTTTTATCGTTTCTCCCGTGCGTTTCGACGTCTGAAACGCCCAGAAAGCGAATCTGCTTACAGATCGCAAATAGGTCGATTTCGCGTGTTCGGCGCTCAGAAGCGGCGAAATAGCGTTTTCTCGCTGAGCCGAGTGAACGGTGACTCGGTATGAAAAATGCACGGAGGAGCAGTTTTATCGTTTCTCCCGTGCGTTTCGACGTCTGAAACGCCCAGAAAGCGAATCTGCTTACAGATCGCAAATAGGTCGATTTCGCGTGTTCGGCGCTCAGAAGCGGCGAAATAGCGTTTTCTCGCTGAGCCGAGTGAACGGTGACTCGGTATGAAAAATGCACGGAGGAGCAGTTTTATCGTTTCTCCCGTGCGTTTCGACGTCTGAAACGCCCAGAAAGCGAATCTGCTTACAGATCGCAAATAGGTCGATTTCGCGTGTTCGGCGCTCAGAAGCGGCGAAATAGCGTTTTCTCGCTGAGCCGAGTGAACGGTGACTCGGTATGAAAAATGCACGGAGGAGCAGTTTTATCGTTTCTCCCGTGCGTTTCGACGTCTGAAACGCCCAGAAAGCGAATCTGCTTACAGATCGCAAATAGGTCGATTTCGCGTGTTCGGCGCTCAGAAGCGGCGAAATAGCGTTTTCTCGCTGAGCCGAGTGAACGGTGACTCGGTATGAAAAATGCACGGAGGAGCAGTTTTATCGTTTCTCCCGTGCGTTTCGACGTCTGAAACGCCCAGAAAGCGAATCTGCTTACAGATCGCAAATAGGTCGATTTCGCGTGTTCGGCGCTCAGAAGCGGCGAAATAGCGTTTTCTCGCTGAGCCGAGTGAACGGTGACTCGGTATGAAAAATGCACGGAGGAGCAGTTTTATCGTTTCTCCCGTGCGTTTCGACGTCTGAAACGCCCAGAAAGCGAATCTGCTTACAGATCGCAAATAGGTCGATTTCGCGTGTTCGGCGCTCAGAAGCGGCGAAATAGCGTTTTCTCGCTGAGCCGAGTGAACGGTGACTCGGTATGAAAAATGCACGGAGGAGCAGTTTTATCGTTTCTCCCGTGCGTTTCGACGTCTGAAACGCCCAGAAAGCGAATCTGCTTACAGATCGCAAATAGGTCGATTTCGCGTGTTCGGCGCTCAGAAGCGGCGAAATAGCGTTTTCTCGCTGAGCCGAGTGAACGGTGACTCGGTATGAAAAATGCACGGAGGAGCAGTTTTATCGTTTCTCCCGTGCGTTTCGACGTCTGAAACGCCCAGAAAGCGAATCTGCTTACAGATCGCAAATAGGTCGATTTCGCGTGTTCGGCGCTCAGAAGCGGCGAAATAGCGTTTTCTCGCTGAGCCGAGTGAACGGTGACTCGGTATGAAAAATGCACGGAGGAGCAGTTTTATCGTTTCTCCCGTGCGTTTCGCCGTCTGAAACGCCCAGAAAGCGAATCTGCTTACAGATCGCAAATAGGTCGATTTCGCGTGTTCGGCGCTCAGAAGCGGCGAAATAGCGTTTTCTCGCTGAGCCGAGTGAACGGTGACTCGGTATGAAAAATGCACGGAGGAGCAGTTTTATCGTTTCTCCCGTGCGTTTCGACGTCTGAAACGCCCAGAAAGCGAATCTGCTTACAGATCGCAAATAGGTCGATTTCGCGTGTTCGGCGCTCAGAAGCGGCGAAATAGCGTTTTCTCGCTGAGCCGAGTGAACGGTGACTCGGTATGAAAAATGCACGGAGGAGCAGTTTTATCGTTTCTCCCGTGCGTTTCGACGTCTGAAACGCCCAGAAAGCGAATCTGCTTACAGATCGCAAATAGGTCGATTTCGCGTGTTCGGCGCTCAGAAGCGGCGAAATAGCGTTTTCTCGCTGAGCCGAGTGAACGGTGACTCGGTATGAAAAATGCACGGAGGAGCAGTTTTATCGTTTCTCCCGTGCGTTTCGACGTCTGAAACGCCCAGAAAGCGAATCTGCTTACAGATCGCAAATAGGTCGATTTCGCGTGTTCGGCGCTCAGAAGCGGCGAAATAGCGTTTTCTCGCTGAGCCGAGTGAACGGTGACTCGGTATGAAAAATGCACGGAGGAGCAGTTTTATCGTTTCTCCCGTGCGTTTCGACGTCTGAAACGCCCAGAAAGCGAATCTGCTTACAGATCGCAAATAGGTCGATTTCGCGTGTTCGGCGCTCAGAAGCGGCGAAATAGCGTTTTCTCGCTGAGCCGAGTGAACGGTGACTCGGTATGAAAAATGCACGGAGGAGCAGTTTTATCGTTTCTCCCGTGCGTTTCGACGTCTGAAACGCCCAGAAAGCGAATCTGCTTACAGATCGCAAATAGGTCGATTTCGCGTGTTCGGCGCTCAGAAGCGGCGAAATAGCGTTTTCTCGCTGAGCCGAGTGAACGGTGACTCGGTATGAAAAATGCACGGAGGAGCAGTTTTATCGTTTCTCCCGTGCGTTTCGACGTCTGAAACGCCCAGAAAGCGAATCTGCTTACAGATCGCAAATAGGTCGATTTCGCGTGTTCGGCGCTCAGAAGCGGCGAAATAGCGTTTTCTCGCTGAGCCGAGTGAACGGTGACTCGGTATGAAAAATGCACGGAGGAGCAGTTTTATCGTTTCTCCCGTGCGTTTCGACGTCTGAAACGCCCAGAAAGCGAATCTGCTTACAGATCGCAAATAGGTCGATTTCGCGTGTTCGGCGCTCAGAAGCGGCGAAATAGCGTTTTCTCGCTGAGCCGAGTGAACGGTGACTCGGTATGAAAAATGCACGGAGGAGCAGTTTTATCGTTTCTCCCGTGCGTTTCGACGTCTGAAACGCCCAGAAAGCGAATCTGCTTACAGATCGCAAATAGGTCGATTTCGCGTGTTCGGCGCTCAGAAGCGGCGAAATAGCGTTTTCTCGCTGAGCCGAGTGAACGGTGACTCGGTATGAAAAATGCACGGAGGAGCAGTTTTATCGTTTCTCCCGTGCGTTTCGACGTCTGAAACGCCCAGAAAGCGAATCTGCTTACAGATCGCAAATAGGTCGATTTCGCGTGTTCGGCGCTCAGAAGCGGCGAAATAGCGTTTTCTCGCTGAGCCGAGTGAACGGTGACTCGGTATGAAAAATGCACGGAGGAGCAGTTTTATCGTTTCTCCCGTGCGTTTCGACGTCTGAAACGCCCAGAAAGCGAATCTGCTTACAGATCGCAAATAGGTCGATTTCGCGTGTTCGGCGCTCAGAAGCGGCGAAATAGCGTTTTCTCGCTGAGCCGAGTGAACGGTGACTCGGTATGAAAAATGCACGGAGGAGCAGTTTTATCGTTTCTCCCGTGCGTTTCGACGTCTGAAACGCCCAGAAAGCGAATCTGCTTACAGATCGCAAATAGGTCGATTTCGCGTGTTCGGCGCTCAGAAGCGGCGAAATAGCGTTTTCTCGCTGAGCCGAGTGAACGGTGACTCGGTATGAAAAATGCACGGAGGAGCAGTTTTATCGTTTCTCCCGTGCGTTTCGACGTCTGAAACGCCCAGAAAGCGAATCTGCTTACAGATCGCAAATAGGTCGATTTCGCGTGTTCGGCG
Organism: Cryptocheilus praepositus; assembly: GCA_033815515.1. NCBI lineage: Eukaryota > Metazoa > Arthropoda > Insecta > Hymenoptera > Pompilidae > Cryptocheilus > Cryptocheilus praepositus. Next base: position 101,286 of record JAWWQZ010000072.1, on the reverse strand, counting down.
CTCAGAAGCGGCGAAATAGCGTTTTCTCGCTGAGCCGAGTGAACGGTGACTCGGTATGAAAAATGCACGGAGGAGCAGTTTTATCGTTTCTCCCGTGCGTTTCGACGTCTGAAACGCCCAGAAAGCGAATCTGCTTACAGATCGCAAATAGGTCGATTTCGCGTGTTCGGCGCTCAGAAGCGGCGAAATAGCGTTTTCTCGCTGAGCCGAGTGAACGGTGACTCGGTATGAAAAATGCACGGAGGAGCAGTTTTATCGTTTCTCCCGTGCGTTTCGACGTCTGAAACGCCCAGAAAGCGAATCTGCTTACAGATCGCAAATAGGTCGATTTCGCGTGTTCGGCGCTCAGAAGCGGCGAAATAGCGTTTTCTCGCTGAGCCGAGTGAACGGTGACTCGGTATGAAAAATGCACGGAGGAGCAGTTTTATCGTTTCTCCCGTGCGTTTCGACGTCTGAAACGCCCAGAAAGCGAATCTGCTTACAGATCGCAAATAGGTCGATTTCGCGTGTTCGGCGCTCAGAAGCGGCGAAATAGCGTTTTCTCGCTGAGCCGAGTGAACGGTGACTCGGTATGAAAAATGCACGGAGGAGCAGTTTTATCGTTTCTCCCGTGCGTTTCGACGTCTGAAACGCCCAGAAAGCGAATCTGCTTACAGATCGCAAATAGGTCGATTTCGCGTTTTCGGCGCTCAGAAGCGGCGAAATAGCGTTTTCTCGCTGAGCCGAGTGAACGGTGACTCGGTATGAAAAATGCACGGAGGAGCAGTTTTATCGTTTCTCCCGTGCGTTTCGACGTCTGAAACGCCCAGAAAGCGAATCTGCTTACAGATCGCAAATAGGTCGATTTCGCGTGTTCGGCGCTCAGAAGCGGCGAAATAGCGTTTTCTCGCTGAGCCGAGTGAACGGTGACTCGGTATGAAAAATGCACGGAGGAGCAGTTTTATCGTTTCTCCCGTGCGTTTCGACGTCTGAAACGCCCAGAAAGCGAATCTGCTTACAGATCGCAAATAGGTCGATTTCGCGTGTTCGGCGCTCAGAAGCGGCGAAATAGCGTTTTCTCGCTGAGCCGAGTGAACGGTGACTCGGTATGAAAAATGCACGGAGGAGCAGTTTTATCGTTTCTCCCGTGCGTTTCGACGTCTGAAACGCCCAGAAAGCGAATCTGCTTACAGATCGCAAATAGGTCGATTTCGCGTGTTCGGCGCTCAGAAGCGGCGAAATAGCGTTTTCTCGCTGAGCCGAGTGAACGGTGACTCGGTATGAAAAATGCACGGAGGAGCAGTTTTATCGTTTCTCCCGTGCGTTTCGACGTCTGAAACGCCCAGAAAGCGAATCTGCTTACAGATCGCAAATAGGTCGATTTCGCGTGTTCGGCGCTCAGAAGCGGCGAAATAGCGTTTTCTCGCTGAGCCGAGTGAACGGTGACTCGGTATGAAAAATGCACGGAGGAGCAGTTTTATCGTTTCTCCCGTGCGTTTCGACGTCTGAAACGCCCAGAAAGCGAATCTGCTTACAGATCGCAAATAGGTCGATTTCGCGTGTTCGGCGCTCAGAAGCGGCGAAATAGCGTTTTCTCGCTGAGCCGAGTGAACGGTGACTCGGTATGAAAAATGCACGGAGGAGCAGTTTTATCGTTTCTCCCGTGCGTTTCGACGTCTGAAACGCCCAGAAAGCGAATCTGCTTACAGATCGCAAATAGGTCGATTTCGCGTTTTCGGCGCTCAGAAGCGGCGAAATAGCGTTTTCTCGCTGAGCCGAGTGAACGGTGACTCGGTATGAAAAATGCACGGAGGAGCAGTTTTATCGTTTCTCCCGTGCGTTTCGACGTCTGAAACGCCCAGAAAGCGAATCTGCTTACAGATCGCCAAATAGGTCGATTTCGCGTGTTCGGCGCTCAGAAGCGGCGAAATAGCGTTTTCTCGCTGAGCCGAGTGAACGGTGACTCGGTATGAAAAATGCACGGAGGAGCAGTTTTATCGTTTCTCCCGTGCGTTTCGACGTCTGAAACGCCCAGAAAGCGAATCTGCTTACAGATCGCAAATAGGTCGATTTCGCGTGTTCGGCGCTCAGAAGCGGCGAAATAGCGTTTTCTCGCTGAGCCGAGTGAACGGTGACTCGGTATGAAAAATGCACGGAGGAGCAGTTTTATCGTTTCTCCCGTGCGTTTCGACGTCTGAAACGCCCAGAAAGCGAATCTGCTTACAGATCGCAAATAGGTCGATTTCGCGTGTTCGGCGCTCAGAAGCGGCGAAATAGCGTTTTCTCGCTGAGCCGAGTGAACGGTGACTCGGTATGAAAAATGCACGGAGGAGCAGTTTTATCGTTTCTCCCGTGCGTTTCGACGTCTGAAACGCCCAGAAAGCGAATCTGCTTACAGATCGCAAATAGGTCGATTTCGCGTGTTCGGCGCTCAGAAGCGGCGAAATAGCGTTTTCTCGCTGAGCCGAGTGAACGGTGACTCGGTATGAAAAATGCACGGAGGAGCAGTTTTATCGTTTCTCCCGTGCGTTTCGACGTCTGAAACGCCCAGAAAGCGAATCTGCTTACAGATCGCAAATAGGTCGATTTCGCGTGTTCGGCGCTCAGAAGCGGCGAAATAGCGTTTTCTCGCTGAGCCGAGTGAACGGTGACTCGGTATGAAAAAATCACGGAGGAGCAGTTTTATCGTTTCTCCCGTGCGTTTCGACGTCTGAAACGCCCAGAAAGCGAATCTGCTTACAGATCGCAAATAGGTCGATTTCGCGTGTTCGGCGCTCAGAAGCGGCGAAATAGCGTTTTCTCGCTGAGCCGAGTGAACGGTGACTCGGTATGAAAAATGCACGGAGGAGCAGTTTTATCGTTTCTCCCGTGCGTTTCGACGTCTGAAACGCCCAGAAAGCGAATCTGCTTACAGATCGCAAATAGGTCGATTTCGCGTGTTCGGCGCTCAGAAGCGGCGAAATAGCGTTTTCTCGCTGAGCCGAGTGAACGGTGACTCGGTATGAAAAATGCACGGAGGAGCAGTTTTATCGTTTCTCCCGTGCGTTTCGACGTCTGAAACGCCCAGAAAGCGAATCTGCTTACAGATCGCAAATAGGTCGATTTCGCGTGTTCGGCGCTCAGAAGCGGCGAAATAGCGTTTTCTCGCTGAGCCGAGTGAACGGTGACTCGGTATGAAAAATGCACGGAGGAGCAGTTTTATCGTTTCTCCCGTGCGTTTCGACGTCTGAAACGCCCAGAAAGCGAATCTGCTTACAGATCGCAAATAGGTCGATTTCGCGTGTTCGGCGCTCAGAAGCGGCGAAATAGCGTTTTCTCGCTGAGCCGAGTGAACGGTGACTCGGTATGAAAAATGCACGGAGGAGCAGTTTTATCGTTTCTCCCGTGCGTTTCGACGTCTGAAACGCCCAGAAAGCGAATCTGCTTACAGATCGCAAATAGGTCGATTTCGCGTGTTCGGCGCTCAGAAGCGGCGAAATAGCGTTTTCTCGCTGAGCCGAGTGAACGGTGACTCGGTATGAAAAATGCACGGAGGAGCAGTTTTATCGTTTCTCCCGTGCGTTTCGACGTCTGAAACGCCCAGAAAGCGAATCTGCTTACAGATCGCAAATAGGTCGATTTCGCGTGTTCGGCGCTCAGAAGCGGCGAAATAGCGTTTTCTCGCTGAGCCGAGTGAACGGTGACTCGGTATGAAAAATGCACGGAGGAGCAGTTTTATCGTTTCTCCCGTGCGTTTCGACGTCTGAAACGCCCAGAAAGCGAATCTGCTTACAGATCGCAAATAGGTCGATTTCGCGTGTTCGGCGCTCAGAAGCGGCGAAATAGCGTTTTCTCGCTGAGCCGAGTGAACGGTGACTCGGTATGAAAAATTGCACGGAGGAGCAGTTTTATCGTTTCTCCCGTGCGTTTCGACGTCTGAAACGCCCAGAAAGCGAATCTGCTTACAGATCGCAAATAGGTCGATTTCGCGTGTTCGGCGCTCAGAAGCGGCGAAATAGCGTTTTCTCGCTGAGCCGAGTGAACGGTGACTCGGTATGAAAAATGCACGGAGGAGCAGTTTTATCGTTTCTCCCGTGCGTTTCGACGTCTGAAACGCCCAGAAAGCGAATCTGCTTACAGATCGCAAATAGGTCGATTTCGCGTGTTCGGCGCTCAGAAGCGGCGAAATAGCGTTTTCTCGCTGAGCCGAGTGAACGGTGACTCGGTATGAAAAATGCACGGAGGAGCAGTTTTATCGTTTCTCCCGTGCGTTTCGACGTCTGAAACGCCCAGAAAGCGAATCTGCTTACAGATCGCAAATAGGTCGATTTCGCGTGTTCGGCGCTCAGAAGCGGCGAAATAGCGTTTTCTCGCTGAGCCGAGTGAACGGTGACTCGGTATGAAAAATGCACGGAGGAGCAGTTTTATCGTTTCTCCCGTGCGTTTCGACGTCTGAAACGCCCAGTGTCACGTCCCGCGACTTCCGCCCTAACATTTTTTCCAATTTACAATTAATAACTTAGCCGATTCAAGCAGTGACGCCTCACCCACATACGATCCCATCTCTACACGCAATACGCACACACACTGACTCTCGACTCTCACCATAGCATTAGAACATGCATTACCTACTACATTAATATTCATATTCATAAGGACCGAGCCGCTAACATTCCTCGCATCGATAAACCATAATACGAGAGGAGCATTGGCGAGCTCAGTAAATTAAGATAAGCATTCTATTTCCAACAACAGACTTGATTTCAATATACAAACTGCGATAACGCTTCCGGCGGAAGAACGTTATTCGTATTACCTCAATACTAAATGCAAGCGCATTCCATGGGAGCACTACCCAGCCAAGATAAGGCACGCAATGAAACTAATCCCAATCACCGCTCCACTGGAATGACGCACTACGATAAATATGTAACACAGCATCAGCTAAGATTTCGAGCAGCGTGAGATCAAGTCTTTGTCACCGTTCCCGCCGAGATAACTTTAAGTCGCGCCATACCCTTATCTCTGCTGAATCAGCGAAGATAAGGCACGCAACAGCATCGAGCCTAAATATTCACTAAGATTATTAAGTCGCGCCACCCGCTTATCTCTGCAGACTCAGCGCGTCAGCAAAGATAAGGCGCACAATAGCGTCCAACGTTCTATCCCCACTCCGCGCGATATCCCCACTATAGAGCTCCCAGAGCCATATAAAAACCCCACGTCAAAGACAGTCGAAATCTCATTACATTGTTGCATTCAGATTCAATCTCATTACGAAGTGTACGACCGAGTCTCTATCCGAGTTCGCCATACTTGCTCGCAAGTCAACCTACTTAGTTCGACTCAATCTCGCGCATTCTACATCCACTGTCTTCGACGACGTCAACTACTACTACTACTACTACTACATACTAGTGGGTAAGCAACTCGAGGCTCGTGCCGTTACACTAACTCTTACTTTCACCTTTACTAACTCCTAGTATACGCAAGTTATTATTAAGTCCATTGTATTTCAACCTACCTTATTGAATTATATCTATTAATTGTACCATTACCCCCTTTATTTCACCTTGCAATCCATCGGGTCACCGCGTTATTCAATTACCTTGGCATCACTGAATCCCAACCTATAGAGGCATTCTCACTGTATACGTCGCTATTCCTGCACGCTTGTAGAACTTACGTTCTGCAGCCCACTCAGAATCGAGTAGGGCGCGAATTAATGCAATTCAAGTGCACGGTCGTAAGACAAGTGCGCCGTGATCGCTCTCGATAACCGACGAGCATCACAAGGCAACTGAGCTAAGGCTTAATACGGTTGCATTGCATAATTACAGAACCAAAAGCGAACGGAATGTCAGCGTCCACTCAGAGCTCCGGCACACCTACAGGTACGTGCCAATTCCTCTCTGCATAAAAGGAGAGCTCGCAGGAAATACCTATACCTCTCTCTCTCTCTCTCTATAGGAAAGCCATCTGGCTCTCCCTTAAAGCCAAGACGGAAAACGAGACGCGGAGGCGCTAAAGCAAAGGCCGCACGCGCCCTCCAAGTCATACCGACAATTCGTACGGGCCGCAATTCTCACTCGTTGAACTCATCAGCGCCGAAAACGCGAAATCGACCTATTTGCGATCTGTAAGCAGATTCGCTTTCTGGGCGTTTCAGACGTCGAAACGCACGGGAGAAACGATAAAACTGCTCCTCCGTGCATTTTTCATACCGAGTCACCGTTCACTCGGCTCAGCGAGAAAACGCTATTTCGCCGCTTCTGAGCGCCGAACACGCGAAATCGACCTATTTGCGATCTGTAAGCAGATTCGCTTTCTGGGCGTTTCAGACGTCGAAACGCACGGGAGAAACGATAAAACTGCTCCTCCGTGCATTTTTCATACCGAGTCACCGTTCACTCGGCTCAGCGAGAAAACGCTATTTCGCCGCTTCTGAGCGCCGAACACGCGAAATCGACCTATTTGCGATCTGTAAGCAGATTCGCTTTCTGGGCGTTTCAGACGTCGAAACGCACGGGAGAAACGATAAAACTGCTCCTCCGTGCATTTTTCATACCGAGTCACCGTTCACTCGGCTCAGCGAGAAAACGCTATTTCGCCGCTTCTGAGCGCCGAACACGCGAAATCGACCTATTTGCGATCTGTAAGCAGATTCGCTTTCTGGGCGTTTCAGACGTCGAAACGCACGGGAGAAACGATAAAACTGCTCCTCCGTGCATTTTTCATACCGAGTCACCGTTCACTCGGCTCAGCGAGAAAACGCTATTTCGCCGCTTCTGAGCGCCGAACACGCGAAATCGACCTATTTGCGATCTGTAAGCAGATTCGCTTTCTGGGCGTTTCAGACGTCGAAACGCACGGGAGAAACGATAAAACTGCTCCTCCGTGCATTTTTCATACCGAGTCACCGTTCACTCGGCTCAGCGAGAAAACGCTATTTCGCCGCTTCTGAGCGCCGAACACGCGAAATCGACCTATTGGCGATCTGTAAGCAGATTCGCTTTCTGGGCGTTTCAGACGTCGAAACGCACGGGAGAAACGATAAAACTGCTCCTCCGTGCATTTTTCATACCGAGTCACCGTTCACTCGGCTCAGCGAGAAAACGCTATTTCGCCGCTTCTGAGCGCCGAACACGCGAAATCGACCTATTTGCGATCTGTAAGCAGATTCGCTTTCTGGGCGTTTCAGACGTCGAAACGCACGGGAGAAACGATAAAACTGCTCCTCCGTGCATTTTTCATACCGAGTCACCGTTCACTCGGCTCAGCGAGAAAACGCTATTTCGCCGCTTCTGAGCGCCGAACACGCGAAATCGACCTATTTGCGATCTGTAAGCAGATTCGCTTTCTGGGCGTTTCAGACGTCGAAACGCACGGGAGAAACGATAAAACTGCTCCTCCGTGCATTTTTCATACCGAGTCACCGTTCACTCGGCTCAGCGAGAAAACGCTATTTCGCCGCTTCTGAGCGCCGAACACGCGAAATCGACCTATTTGCGATCTGTAAGCAGATTCGCTTTCTGGGCGTTTCAGACGTCGAACGGCTCAGCGAGAAAAACGCTATTTCGCCGCTTCTGAGCGCCGAACACGCGAAATCGACCTATTTGCGATCTGTAAGCAGATTCGCTTTCTGGGCGTTTCAGACGTCGAAACGCACGGGAGAAACGATAAAACTGCTCCTCCGTGCATTTTTCATACCGAGTCACCGTTCACTCGGCTCAGCGAGAAAACGCTATTTCGCCGCTTCTGAGCGCCGAACACGCGAAATCGACCTATTTGCGATCTGTAAGCAGATTCGCTTTCTGGGCGTTTCAGACGTCGAAACGCACGGGAGAAACGATAAAACTGCTCCTCCGTGCATTTTTCATACCGAGTCACCGTTCACTCGGCTCAGCGAGAAAACGCTATTTCGCCGCTTCTGAGCGCCGAACACGCGAAATCGACCTATTGGCGATCTGTAAGCACGTGCATTTTTCATACCGAGTCACCGTTCACTCGGCTCAGCGAGAAAACGCTATTTCGCCGCTTCTGAGCGCCGAACACGCGAAATCGACCTATTTGCGATCTGTAAGCAGATTCGCTTTCTGGGCGTTTCAGACGTCGAAACGCACGGGAGAAACGATAAAACTGCTCCTCCGTGCATTTTTCATACCGAGTCACCGTTCACTCGGCTCAGCGAGAAAACGCTATTTCGCCGCTTCTGAGCGCCGAACACGCGAAATCGACCTATTTGCGATCTGTAAGCAGATTCGCTTTCTGGGCGTTTCAGACGTCGAAACGCACGGGAGAAACGATAAAACTGCTCCTCCGTGCATTTTTCATACCGAGTCACCGTTCACTCGGCTCAGCGAGAAAACGCTATTTCGCCGCTTCTGAGCGCCGAACACGCGAAATCGACCTATTTGCGATCTGTAAGCAGATTCGCTTTCTGGGCGTTTCAGACGTCGAAACGCACGGGAGAAACGATAAAACTGCTCCTCCGTGCATTTTTCATACCGAGTCACCGTTCACTCGGCTCAGCGAGAAAACGCTATTTCGCCGCTTCTGAGCGCCGAACACGCGAAATCGACCTATTTGCGATCTGTAAGCAGATTCGCTTTCTGGGCGTTTCAGACGTCGAAACGCACGGGAGAAACGATAAAACTGCTCCTCCGTGCATTTTTCATACCGAGTCACCGTTCACTCGGCTCAGCGAGAAAACGCTATTTCGCCGCTTCTGAGCGCCGAACACGCGAAATCGACCTATTTGCGATCTGTAAGCAGATTCGCTTTCTGGGCGTTTCAGACGTCGAAACGCACGGGAGAAACGATAAAACTGCTCCTCCGTGCAATTTTTCATACCGAGTCACCGTTCACTCGGCTCAGCGAGAAAACGCTATTTCGCCGCTTCTGAGCGCCGAACACGCGAAATCGACCTATTTGCGATCTGTAAGCAGATTCGCTTTCTGGGCGTTTCAGACGTCGAAACGCACGGGAGAAACGATAAAACTGCTCCTCCGTGCATTTTTCATACCGAGTCACCGTTCACTCGGCTCAGCGAGAAAACGCTATTTCGCCGCTTCTGAGCGCCGAACACGCGAAATCGACCTATTTGCGATCTGTAAGCAGATTCGCTTTCTGGGCGTTTCAGACGTCGAAACGCACGGGAGAAACGATAAAACTGCTCCTCCGTGCATTTTTCATACCGAGTCACCGTTCACTCGGCTCAGCGAGAAAACGCTATTTCGCCGCTTCTGAGCGCCGAACACGCGAAATCGACCTATTTGCGATCTGTAAGCAGATTCGCTTTCTGGGCGTTTCAGACGTCGAAACGCACGGGAGAAACGATAAAACTGCTCCTCCGTGCATTTTTCATACCGAGTCACCGTTCACTCGGCTCAGCGAGAAAACGCTATTTCGCCGCTTCTGAGCGCCGAACACGCGAAATCGACCTATTTGCGATCTGTAAGCAGATTCGCTTTCTGGGCGTTTCAGACGTCGAAACGCACGGGAGAAACGATAAAACTGCTCCTCCGTGCATTTTTCATACCGAGTCACCGTTCACTCGGCTCAGCGAGAAAACGCTATTTCGCCGCTTCTGAGCGCCGAACACGCGAAATCGACCTATTGGCGATCTGTAAGCAGATTCGCTTTCTGGGCGTTTCAGACGTCGAAACGCACGGGAGAAACGATAAAACTGCTCCTCCGTGCATTTTTCATACCGAGTCACCGTTCACTCGGCTCAGCGAGAAAACGCTATTTCGCCGCTTCTGAGCGCCGAACACGCGAAATCGACCTATTTGCGATCTGTAAGCAGATTCGCTTTCTGGGCGTTTCAGACGTCGAAACGCACGGGAGAAACGATAAAACTGCTCCTCCGTGCATTTTTCATACCGAGTCACCGTTCACTCGGCTCAGAGAGAAAACGCTATTTCGCCGCTTCTGAGCGCCGAACACGCGAAATCGACCTATTTGCGATCTGTAAGCAGATTCGCTTTCTGGGCGTTTCAGACGTCGAAACGCACGGGAGAAACGATAAAACTGCTCCTCCGTGCATTTTTCATACCGAGTCACCGTTCACTCGGCTCAGCGAGAAAACGCTATTTCGCCGCTTCTGAGCGCCGAACACGCGAAATCGACCTATTTGCGATCTGTAAGCAGATTCGCTTTCTGGGCGTTTCAGACGTCGAAACGCACGGGAGAAACGATAAAACTGCTCCTCCGTGCATTTTTCATACCGAGTCACCGTTCACTCGGCTCAGCGAGAAAACGCTATTTCGCCGCTTCTGAGCGCCGAACACGCGAAATCGACCTATTTGCGATCTGTAAGCAGATTCGCTTTCTGGGCGTTTCAGACGTCGAAACGCACGGGAGAAACGATAAAACTGCTCCTCCGTGCATTTTTCATACCGAGTCACCGTTCACTCGGCTCAGCGAGAAAACGCTATTTCGCCGCTTCTGAGCGCCGAACACGCGAAATCGACCTATTGGCGATCTGTAAGCAGTTTCGCTTTCTGGGCGTTTCAGACGTCGAAACGCACGGGAGAAACGATAAAACTGCTCCTCCGTGCATTTTTCATACCGAGTCACCGTTCACTCGGCTCAGCGAGAAAACGCTATTTCGCCGCTTCTGAGCGCCGAACACGCGAAATCGACCTATTTGCGATCTGTAAGCAGATTCGCTTTCTGGGCGTTTCAGACGTCGAAACGCACGGGAGAAACGATAAAACTGCTCCTCCGTGCATTTTTCATACCGAGTCACCGTTCACTCGGCTCAGCGAGAAAACGCTATTTCGCCGCTTCTGAGCGCCGAACACGCGAAATCGACCTATTTGCGATCTGTAAGCAGATTCGCTTTCTGGGCGTTTCAGACGTCGAAACGCACGGGAGAAACGATAAAACTGCTCCTCCGTGCATTTTTCATACCGAGTCACCGTTCACTCGGCTCAGCGAGAAAACGCTATTTCGCCGCTTCTGAGCGCCGAACACGCGAAATCGACCTATTTGCGATCTGTAAGCAGATTCGCTTTCTGGGCGTTTCAGACGTCGAAACGCACGGGAGAAACGATAAAACTGCTCCTCCGTGCATTTTTCATACCGAGTCACCGTTCACTCGGCTCAGCGAGAAAACGCTATTTCGCCGCTTCTGAGCGCCGAACACGCGAAATCGACCTATTTGCGATCTGTAAGCAGATTCGCTTTCTGGGCGTTTCAGACGTCGAAACGCACGGGAGAAACGATAAAACTGCTCCTCCGTGCATTTTTCATACCGAGTCACCGTTCACTCGGCTCAGCGAGAAAACGCTATTTCGCCGCTTCTGAGCGCCGAACACGCGAAATCGACCTATTTGCGATCTGTAAGCAGATTCGCTTTCTGGGCGTTTCAGACGTCGAAACGCACGGGAGAAACGATAAAACTGCTCCTCCGTGCATTTTTCATACCGAGTCACCGTTCACTCGGCTCAGCGAGAAAACGCTATTTCGCCGCTTCTGAGCGCCGAACACGCGAAATCGACCTATTTGCGATCTGTAAGCAGATTCGCTTTCTGGGCGTTTCAGACGTCGAAACGCACGGGAGAAACGATAAAACTGCTCCTCCGTGCATTTTTCATACCGAGTCACCGTTCACTCGGCTCAGCGAGAAAACGCTATTTCGCCGCTTCTGAGCGCCGAACACGCGAAATCGACCTATTTGCGATCTGTAAGCAGATTCGCTTTCTGGGCGTTTCAGACGTCGAAACGCACGGGAGAAACGATAAAACTGCTCCTCCGTGCATTTTTCATACCGAGTCACCGTTCACTCGGCTCAGCGAGAAAACGCTATTTCGCCGCTTCTGAGCGCCGAACACGCGAAATCGACCTATTTGCGATCTGTAAGCAGATTCGCTTTCTGGGCGTTTCAGACGTCGAAACGCACGGGAGAAACGATAAAACTGCTCCTCCGTGCATTTTTCATACCGAGTCACCGTTCACTCGGCTCAGCGAGAAAACGCTATTTCGCCGCTTCTGAGCGCCGAACACGCGAAATCGACCTATTTGCGATCTGTAAGCAGATTCGCTTTCTGGGCGTTTCAGACGTCGAAACGCACGGGAGAAACGATAAAACTGCTCCTCCGTGCATTTTTCATACCGAGTCACCGTTCACTCGGCTCAGCGAGAAAACGCTATTTCGCCGCTTCTGAGCGCCGAACACGCGAAATCGACCTATTTGCGATCTGTAAGCAGATTCGCTTTCTGGGCGTTTCAGACGTCGAAACGCACGGGAGAAACGATAAAACTGCTCCTCCGTGCATTTTTCATACCGAGTCACCGTTCACTCGGCTCAGCGAGAAAACGCTATTTCGCCGCTTCTGAGCGCCGAACACGCGAAATCGACCTATTTGCGATCTGTAAGCAGATTCGCTTTCTGGGCGTTTCAGACGTCGAAACGCACGGGAGAAACGATAAAACTGCTCCTCCGTGCATTTTTCATACCGAGTCACCGTTCACTCGGCTCAGCGAGAAAACGCTATTTCGCCGCTTCTGAGCGCCGAACACGCGAAATCGACCTATTTGCGATCTGTAAGCAGATTCGCTTTCTGGGCGTTTCAGACGTCGAAACGCACGGGAGAAACGATAAAACTGCTCCTCCGTGCATTTTTCATACCGAGTCACCGTTCACTCGGCTCAGCGAGAAAACGCTATTTCGCCGCTTCTGAGCGCCGAACACGCGAAATCGACCTATTTGCGATCTGTAAGCAGATTCGCTTTCTGGGCGTTTCAGACGTCGAAACGCACGGGAGAAACGATAAAACTGCTCCTCCGTGCATTTTTCATACCGAGTCACCGTTCACTCGGCTCAGCGAGAAAACGCTATTTCGCCGCTTCTGAGCGCCGAACACGCGAAATCGACCTATTGGCGATCTGTAAGCAGATTCGCTTTCTGGGCGTTTCAGACGTCGAAACGCACGGGAGAAACGATAAAACTGCTCCTCCGTGCATTTTTCATACCGAGTCACCGTTCACTCGGCTCAGCGAGAAAACGCTATTTCGCCGCTTCTGAGCGCCGAACACGCGAAATCGACCTATTTGCGATCTGTAAGCAGATTCGCTTTCTGGGCGTTTCAGACGTCGAAACGCACGGGAGAAACGATAAAACTGCTCCTCCGTGCATTTTTCATACCGAGTCACCGTTCACTCGGCTCAGCGAGAAAACGCTATTTCGCCGCTTCTGAGCGCCGAACACGCGAAATCGACCTATTTGCGATCTGTAAGCAGATTCGCTTTCTGGGCGTTTCAGACGTCGAAACGCACGGGAGAAACGATAAAACTGCTCCTCCGTGCATTTTTCATACCGAGTCACCGTTCACTCGGCTCAGCGAGAAAACGCTATTTCGCCGCTTCTGAGCGCCGAACACGCGAAATCGACCTATTTGCGATCTGTAAGCAGATTCGCTTTCTGGGCGTTTCAGACGTCGAAACGCACGGGAGAAACGATAAAACTGCTCCTCCGTGCATTTTTCATACCGAGTCACCGTTCACTCGGCTCAGCGAGAAAACGCTATTTCGCCGCTTCTGAGCGCCGAACACGCGAAATCGACCTATTTGCGATCTGTAAGCAGATTCGCTTTCTGGGCGTTTCAGACGTCGAAACGCACGGGAGAAACGATAAAACTGCTCCTCCGTGCATTTTTCATACCGAGTCACCGTTCACTCGGCTCAGCGAGAAAACGCTATTTCGCCGCTTCTGAGCGCCGAACACGCGAAATCGACCTATTTGCGATCTGTAAGCAGATTCGCTTTCTGGGCGTTTCAGACGTCGAAACGCACGGGAGAAACGATAAAACTGCTCCTCCGTGCATTTTTCATACCGAGTCACCGTTCACTCGGCTCAGCGAGAAAACGCTATTTCGCCGCTTCTGAGCGCCGAACACGCGAAATCGACCTATTTGCGATCTGTAAGCAGATTCGCTTTCTGGGCGTTTCAGACGTCGAAACGCACGGGAGAAACGATAAAACTGCTCCTCCGTGCATTTTTCATACCGAGTCACCGTTCACTCGGCTCAGCGAGAAAACGCTATTTCGCCGCTTCTGAGCGCCGAACACGCGAAATCGACCTATTTGCGATCTGTAAGCAGATTCGCTTTCTGGGCGTTTCAGACGTCGAAACGCACGGGAGAAACGATAAAACTGCTCCTCCGTGCATTTTTCATACCGAGTCACCGTTCACTCGGCTCAGCGAGAAAACGCTATTTCGCCGCTTCTGAGCGCCGAAAACGCGAAATCGACCTATTTGCGATCTGTAAGCAGATTCGCTTTCTGGGCGTTTCAGACGTCGAAACGCACGGGAGAAACGATAAAACTGCTCCTCCGTGCATTTTTCATACCGAGTCACCGTTCACTCGGCTCAGCGAGAAAACGCTATTTCGCCGCTTCTGAGCGCCGAACACGCGAAATCGACCTATTTGCGATCTGTAAGCAGATTCGCTTTCTGGGCGTTTCAGACGTCGAAACGCACGGGAGAAACGATAAAACTGCTCCTCCGTGCTATTTTCATACCGAGTCACCGTTCACTCGGCTCAGCGAGAAAACGCTATTTCGCCGCTTCTGAGCGCCGAACACGCGAAATCGACCTATTTGCGATCTGTAAGCAGATTCGCTTTCTGGGCGTTTCAGACGTCGAAACGCACGGGAGAAACGATAAAACTGCTCCTCCGTGCATTTTTCATACCGAGTCACCGTTCACTCGGCTCAGCGAGAAAACGCTATTTCGCCGCTTCTGAGCGCCGAACACGCGAAATCGACCTATTTGCGATCTGTAAGCAGATTCGCTTTCTGGGCGTTTCAGACGTCGAAACGCACGGGGAGAAACGATAAAACCTGCTCCTCCGTGCATTTTTCATACCGAGTCACCGTTCACTCGGCTCAGCGAGAAAACGCTATTTCGCCGCTTCTGAGCGCCGAACACGCGAAATCGACCTATTTGCGATCTGTAAGCAGATTCGCTTTCTGGGCGTTTCAGACGTCGAAACGCACGGGAGAAACGATAAAACTGCTCCTCCGTGCATTTTTCATACCGAGTCACCGTTCACTCGGCTCAGCGAGAAAACGCTATTTCGCCGCTTCTGAGCGCCGAACACGCGAAATCGACCTATTTGCGATCTGTAAGCAGATTCGCTTTCTGGGCGTTTCAGACGTCGAAACGCACGGGAGAAACGATAAAACTGCTCCTCCGTGCATTTTTCATACCGAGTCACCGTTCACTCGGCTCAGCGAGAAAACGCTATTTCGCCGCTTCTGAGCGCCGAACACGCGAAATCGACCTATTTGCGATCTGTAAGCAGATTCGCTTTCTGGGCGTTTCAGACGTCGAAACGCACGGGAGAAACGATAAAACTGCTCCTCCGTGCATTTTTCATACCGAGTCACCGTTCACTCGGCTCAGCGAGAAAACGCTATTTCGCCGCTTCTGAGCGCCGAACACGCGAAATCGACCTATTTGCGATCTGTAAGCAGATTCGCTTTCTGGGCGTTTCAGACGTCGAAACGCACGGGAGAAACGATAAAACTGCTCCTCCGTGCATTTTTCATACCGAGTCACCGTTCACTCGGCTCAGCGAGAAAACGCTATTTCGCCGCTTCTGAGCGCCGAACACGCGAAATCGACCTATTTGCGATCTGTAAGCAGATTCGCTTTCTGGGCGTTTCAGACGTCGAAACGCACGGGAGAAACGATAAAACTGCTCCTCCGTGCATTTTTCATACCGAGTCACCGTTCACTCGGCTCAGCGAGAAAACGCTATTTCGCCGCTTCTGAGCGCCGAACACGCGAAATCGACCTATTTGCGATCTGTAAGCAGATTCGCTTTCTGGGCGTTTCAGACGTCGAAACGCACGGGAGAAACGATAAAACTGCTCCTCCGTGCATTTTTCATACCGAGTCACCGTTCACTCGGCTCAGCGAGAAAACGCTATTTCGCCGCTTCTGAGCGCCGAACACGCGAAATCGACCTATTTGCGATCTGTAAGCAGATTCGCTTTCTGGGCGTTTCAGACGTCGAAACGCACGGGAGAAACGATAAAACTGCTCCTCCGTGCATTTTTCATACCGAGTCACCGTTCACTCGGCTCAGCGAAAAAACGCTATTTCGCCGCTTCTGAGCGCCGAACACGCGAAATCGACCTATTTGCGATCTGTAAGCAGATTCGCTTTCTGGGCGTTTCAGACGTCGAAACGCACGGGAGAAACGATAAAACTGCTCCTCCGTGCATTTTTCATACCGAGTCACCGTTCACTCGGCTCAGCGAGAAAACGCTATTTCGCCGCTTCTGAGCGCCGAACACGCGAAATCGACCTATTTGCGATCTGTAAGCAGATTCGCTTTCTGGGCGTTTCAGACGTCGAAACGCACGGGAGAAACGATAAAACTGCTCCTCCGTGCATTTTTCATACCGAGTCACCGTTCACTCGGCTCAGCGAGAAAACGCTATTTCGCCGCTTCTGAGCGCCGAACACGCGAAATCGACCTATTTGCGATCTGTAAGCAGATTCGCTTTCTGGGCGTTTCAGACGTCGAAACGCACGGGAGAAACGATAAAACTGCTCCTCCGTGCATTTTTCATACCGAGTCACCGTTCACTCGGCTCAGCGAGAAAACGCTATTTCGCCGCTTCTGAGCGCCGAACACGCGAAATCGACCTATTTGCGATCTGTAAGCAGATTCGCTTTCTGGGCGTTTCAGACGTCGAAACGCACGGGAGAAACGATAAAACTGCTCCTCCGTGCATTTTTCATACCGAGTCACCGTTCACTCGGCTCAGCGAGAAAACGCTATTTCGCCGCTTCTGAGCGCCGAACACGCGAAATCGACCTATTGGCGATCTGTAAGCAGATTCGCTTTCTGGGCGTTTCAGACGTCGAAACGCACGGGAGAAACGATAAAACTGCTCCTCCGTGCATTTTTCATACCGAGTCACCGTTCACTCGGCTCAGCGAGAAAACGCTATTTCGCCGCTTCTGAGCGCCGAACACGCGAAATCGACCTATTTGCGATCTGTAAGCAGATTCGCTTTCTGGGCGTTTCAGACGTCGAAACGCACGGGAGAAACGATAAAACTGCTCCTCCGTGCATTTTTCATACCGAGTCACCGTTCACTCGGCTCAGCGAGAAAACGCTATTTCGCCGCTTCTGAGCGCCGAACACGCGAAATCGACCTATTTGCGATCTGTAAGCAGATTCGCTTTCTGGGCGTTTCAGACGTCGAAACGCACGGGAGAAACGATAAAACTGCTCCTCCGTGCATTTTTCATACCGAGTCACCGTTCACTCGGCTCAGCGAGAAAACGCTATTTCGCCGCTTCTGAGCGCCGAACACGCGAAATCGACCTATTTGCGATCTGTAAGCAGATTCGCTTTCTGGGCGTTTCAGACGTCGAAACGCACGGGAGAAACGATAAAACTGCTCCTCCGTGCATTTTTCATACCGAGTCACCGTTCACTCGGCTCAGCGAGAAAACGCTATTTCGCCGCTTCTGAGCGCCGAACACGCGAAATCGACCTATTGGCGATCTGTAAGCAGATTCGCTTTCTGGGCGTTTCAGACGTCGAAACGCACGGGAGAAACGATAAAACTGCTCCTCCGTGCATTTTTCATACCGAGTCACCGTTCACTCGGCTCAGCGAGAAAACGCTATTTCGCCGCTTCTGAGCGCCGAACACGCGAAATCGACCTATTGGCGATCTGTAAGCAGATTCGCTTTCTGGGCGTTTCAGACGTCGAAACGCACGGGAGAAACGATAAAACTGCTCCTCCGTGCATTTTTCATACCGAGTCACCGTTCACTCGGCTCAGCGAGAAAACGCTATTTCGCCGCTTCTGAGCGCCGAACACGCGAAATCGACCTATTTGCGATCTGTAAGCAGATTCGCTTTCTGGGCGTTTCAGACGTCGAAACGCACGGGAGAAACGATAAAACTGCTCCTCCGTGCATTTTTCATACCGAGTCACCGTTCACTCGGCTCAGCGAGAAAACGCTATTTCGCCGCTTCTGAGCGCCGAACACGCGAAATCGACCTATTTGCGATCTGTAAGCAGATTCGCTTTCTGGGCGTTTCAGACGTCGAAACGCACGGGAGAAACGATAAAACTGCTCCTCCGTGCATTTTTCATACCGAGTCACCGTTCACTCGGCTCAGCGAGAAAACGCTATTTCGCCGCTTCTGAGCGCCGAACACGCGAAATCGACCTATTTGCGATCTGTAAGCAGATTCGCTTTCTGGGCGTTTCAGACGTCGAAACGCACGGGAGAAACGATAAAACTGCTCCTCCGTGCATTTTTCATACCGAGTCACCGTTCACTCGGCTCAGCGAGAAAACGCTATTTCGCCGCTTCTGAGCGCCGAAAACGCGAAATCGACCTATTTGCGATCTGTAAGCAGATTCGCTTTCTGGGCGTTTCAGACGTCGAAACGCACGGGAGAAACGATAAAACTGCTCCTCCGTGCATTTTTCATACCGAGTCACCGTTCACTCGGCTCAGCGAGAAAACGCTATTTCGCCGCTTCTGAGCGCCGAACACGCGAAATCGACCTATTTGCGATCTGTAAGCAGATTCGCTTTCTGGGCGTTTCAGACGTCGAAACGCACGGGAGAAACGATAAAACTGCTCCTCCGTGCATTTTTCATACCGAGTCACCGTTCACTCGGCTCAGCGAGAAAACGCTATTTCGCCGCTTCTGAGCGCCGAACACGCGAAATCGACCTATTTGCGATCTGTAAGCAGATTCGCTTTCTGGGCGTTTCAGACGTCGAAACGCACGGGAGAAACGATAAAACTGCTCCTCCGTGCATTTTTCATACCGAGTCACCGTTCACTCGGCTCAGCGAGAAAACGCTATTTCGCCGCTTCTGAGCGCCGAACACGCGAAATCGACCTATTTGCGATCTGTAAGCAGATTCGCTTTCTGGGCGTTTCAGACGTCGAAACGCACGGGAGAAACGATAAAACTGCTCCTCCGTGCATTTTTCATACCGATTCACCGTTCACTCGGCTCAGCGAGAAAACGCTATTTCGCCGCTTCTGAGCGCCGAACACGCGAAATCGACCTATTGGCGATCTGTAAGCAGATTCGCTTTCTGGGCGTTGCAGACGTCGAAACGCACGGGAGAAACGATAAAACTGCTCCTCCGTGCATTTTTCATACCGAGTCACCGTTCACTCGGCTCAGCGAGAAAACGCTATTTCGCCGCTTCTGAGCGCCGAACACGCGAAATCGACCTATTTGCGATCTGTAAGCAGATTCGCTTTCTGGGCGTTTCAGACGTCGAAACGCACGGGAGAAACGATAAAACTGCTCCTCCGTGCATTTTTCATACCGAGTCACCGTTCACTCGGCTCAGCGAGAAAACGCTATTTCGCCGCTTCTGAGCGCCGAACACGCGAAATCGACCTATTTGCGATCTGTAAGCAGATTCGCTTTCTGGGCGTTTCAGACGTCGAAACGCACGGGAGAAACGATAAAACTGCTCCTCCGTGCATTTTTCATACCGAGTCACCGTTCACTCGGCTCAGCGAGAAAACGCTATTTCGCCGCTTCTGAGCGCCGAACACGCGAAATCGACCTATTTGCGATCTGTAAGCAGATTCGCTTTCTGGGCGTTTCAGACGTCGAAACGCACGGGAGAAACGATAAAACTGCTCCTCCGTGCATTTTTCATACCGAGTCACCGTTCACTCGGCTCAGCGAGAAAACGCTATTTCGCCGCTTCTGAGCGCCGAACACGCGAAATCGACCTATTTGCGATCTGTAAGCAGATTCGCTTTCTGGGCGTTTCAGACGTCGAAACGCACGGGAGAAACGATAAAACTGCTCCTCCGTGCATTTTTCATACCGAGTCACCGTTCACTCGGCTCAGCGAGAAAACGCTATTTCGCCGCTTCTGAGCGCCGAACACGCGAAATCGACCTATTTGCGATCTGTAAGCAGATTCGCTTTCTGGGCGTTTCAGACGTCGAAACGCACGGGAGAAACGATAAAACTGCTCCTCCGTGCATTTTTCATACCGAGTCACCGTTCACTCGGCTCAGCGAGAAAACGCTATTTCGCCGCTTCTGAGCGCCGAACACGCGAAATCGACCTATTTGCGATCTGTAAGCAGATTCGCTTTCTGGGCGTTTCAGACGTCGAAACGCACGGGAGAAACGATAAAACTGCTCCTCCGTGCATTTTTCATACCGAGTCACCGTTCACTCGGCTCAGCGAGAAAACGCTATTTCGCCGCTTCTGAGCGCCGAACACGCGAAATCGACCTATTTGCGATCTGTAAGCAGATTCGCTTTCTGGGCGTTTCAGACGTCGAAACGCACGGGAGAAACGATAAAACTGCTCCTCCGTGCATTTTTCATACCGAGTCACCGTTCACTCGGCTCAGCGAGAAAACGCTATTTCGCCGCTTCTGAGCGCCGAACACGCGAAATCGACCTATTTGCGATCTGTAAGCAGATTCGCTTTCTGGGCGTTTCAGACGTCGAAACGCACGGGAGAAACGATAAAACTGCTCCTCCGTGCATTTTTCATACCGAGTCACCGTTCACTCGGCTCAGCGAGAAAACGCTATTTCGCCGCTTCTGAGCGCCGAACACGCGAAATCGACCTATTTGCGATCTGTAAGCAGATTCGCTTTCTGGGCGTTTCAGACGTCGAAACGCACGGGAGAAACGATAAAACTGCTCCTCCGTGCATTTTTCATACCGAGTCACCGTTCACTCGGCTCAGCGAGAAAACGCTATTTCGCCGCTTCTGAGCGCCGAACACGCGAAATCGACCTATTTGCGATCTGTAAGCAGATTCGCTTTCTGGGCGTTTCAGACGTCGAAACGCACGGGAGAAACGATAAAACTGCTCCTCCGTGCATTTTTCATACCGAGTCACCGTTCACTCGGCTCAGCGAGAAAACGCTATTTCGCCGCTTCTGAGCGCCGAACACGCGAAATCGACCTATTTGCGATCTGTAAGCAGATTCGCTTTCTGGGCGTTTCAGACGTCGAAACGCACGGGAGAAACGATAAAACTGCTCCTCCGTGCATTTTTCATACCGAGTCACCGTTCACTCGGCTCAGCGAGAAAACGCTATTTCGCCGCTTCTGAGCGCCGAACACGCGAAATCGACCTATTTGCGATCTGTAAGCAGATTCGCTTTCTGGGCGTTTCAGACGTCGAAACGCACGGGAGAAACGATAAAACTGCTCCTCCGTGCATTTTTCATACCGAGTCACCGTTCACTCGGCTCAGCGAGAAAACGCTATTTCGCCGCTTCTGAGCGCCGAACACGCGAAATCGACCTATTTGCGATCTGTAAGCAGAATCGCTTTCTGGGCGTTTCAGACGTCGAAACGCACGGGAGAAACGATAAAACTGCTCCTCCGTGCATTTTTCATACCGAGTCACCGTTCACTCGGCTCAGCGAGAAAACGCTATTTCGCCGCTTCTGAGCGCCGAACACGCGAAATCGACCTATTTGCGATCTGTAAGCAGATTCGCTTTCTGGGCGTTTCAGACGTCGAAACGCACGGGAGAAACGATAAAACTGCTCCTCCGTGCATTTTTCATACCGAGTCACCGTTCACTCGGCTCAGCGAGAAAACGCTATTTCGCCGCTTCTGAGCGCCGAACACGCGAAATCGACCTATTTGCGATCTGTAAGCAGATTCGCTTTCTGGGCGTTTCAGACGTCGAAACGCACGGGAGAAACGATAAAACTGCTCCTCCGTGCATTTTTCATACCGAGTCACCGTTCACTCGGCTCAGCGAGAAAACGCTATTTCGCCGCTTCTGAGCGCCGAACACGCGAAATCGACCTATTTGCGATCTGTAAGCAGATTCGCTTTCTGGGCGTTTCAGACGTCGAAACGCACGGGAGAAACGATAAAACTGCTCCTCCGTGCATTTTTCATACCGAGTCACCGTTCACTCGGCTCAGCGAGAAAACGCTATTTCGCCGCTTCTGAGCGCCGAACACGCGAAATCGACCTATTTGCGATCTGTAAGCAGATTCGCTTTCTGGGCGTTTCAGACGTCGAAACGCACGGGAGAAACGATAAAACTGCTCCTCCGTGCATTTTTCATACCGAGTCACCGTTCACTCGGCTCAGCGAGAAAACGCTATTTCGCCGCTTCTGAGCGCCGAACACGCGAAATCGACCTATTTGCGATCTGTAAGCAGATTCGCTTTCTGGGCGTTTCAGACGTCGAAACGCACGGGAGAAACGATAAAACTGCTCCTCCGTGCATTTTTCATACCGAGTCACCGTTCACTCGGCTCAGCGAGAAAACGCTATTTCGCCGCTTCTGAGCGCCGAACACGCGCGAAATCGACCTTTTTGCGATCTGTAAGCAGATTCGCTTTCTGGGCGTTTCAGACGTCGAAACGCACGGGAGAAACGATAAAACTGCTCCTCCGTGCATTTTTCATACCGAGTCACCGTTCACTCGGCTCAGCGAGAAAACGCTATTTCGCCGCTTCTGAGCGCCGAACACGCGAAATCGACCTATTTGCGATCTGTAAGCAGATTCGCTTTCTGGGCGTTTCAGACGTCGAAACGCACGGGAGAAACGATAAAACTGCTCCTCCGTGCATTTTTCATACCGTTCACTCGGCTCGACCTATTGGCGATCTGTAAGCAGATTCGCTTTCTGGGCGTTTCAGACGTCGAAACGCACGGGAGAAACGATAAAACTGCTCCTCCGTGCATTTTTCATACCGAGTCACCGTTCACTCGGCTCAGCGAGAAAACGCTATTTCGCCGCTTCTGAGCGCCGAACACGCGAAATCGACCTATTTGCGATCTGTAAGCAGATTCGCTTTCTGGGCGTTTCAGACGTCGAAACGCACGGGAGAAACGATAAAACTGCTCCTCCGTGCATTTTTCATACCGAGTCACCGTTCACTCGGCTCAGCGAGAAAACGCTATTTCGCCGCTTCTGAGCGCCGAACACGCGAAATCGACCTATTTGCGATCTGTAAGCAGATTCGCTTTCTGGGCGTTTCAGACGTCGAAACGCACGGGAGAAACGATAAAACTGCTCCTCCGTGCATTTTTCATACCGAGTCACCGTTCACTCGGCTCAGCGAGAAAACGCTATTTCGCCGCTTCTGAGCGCCGAACACGCGAAATCGACCTATTTGCGATCTGTAAGCAGATTCGCTTTCTGGGCGTTTCAGACGTCGAAACGCACGGGAGAAACGATAAAACTGCTCCTCCGTGCATTTTTCATACCGAGTCACCGTTCACTCGGCTCAGCGAAATCGACCTATTGGCGATCTGTAAGCAGATTCGCTTTCTGGGCGTTTCAGACGTCGAAACGCACGGGAGAAACGATAAAACTGCTCCTCCGTGCATTTTTCATACCGAGTCACCGTTCACTCGGCTCAGCGAGAAAACGCTATTTCGCCGCTTCTGAGCGCCGAACACGCGAAATCGACCTATTGGCGATCTGTAAGCAGATTCGCTTTCTGGGCGTTTCAGACGTCGAAACGCACGGGAGAAACGATAAAACTGCTCCTCCGTGCATTTTTCATACCGAGTCACCGTTCACTCGGCTCAGCGAGAAAACGCTATTTCGCCGCTTCTGAGCGCCGAACACGCGAAATCGACCTATTGGCGATCTGTAAGCAGATTCGCTTTCTGGGCGTTTCAGACGTCGAAACGCACGGGAGAAACGATAAAACTGCTCCTCCGTGCATTTTTCATACCGAGTCACCGTTCACTCGGCTCAGCGAGAAAACGCTATTTCGCCGCTTCTGAGCGCCGAACACGCGAAATCGACCTATTGGCGATCTGTAAGCAGATTCGCTTTCTGGGCGTTTCAGACGTCGAAACGCACGGGAGAAACGATAAAACTGCTCCTCCGTGCATTTTTCATACCGAGTCACCGTTCACTCGGCTCAGCGAGAAAACGCTATTTCGCCGCTTCTGAGCGCCGAACACGCGAAATCGACCTATTGGCGATCTGTAAGCACGTTCACTCGGCTCAGCGAGAAAACGCTATTTCGCCGCTTCTGAGCGCCGAACACGCGAAATCGACCTATTTGCGATCTGTAAGCAGATTCGCTTTCTGGGCGTTTCAGACGTCGAAACGCACGGGAGAAACGATAAAACTGCTCCTCCGTGCATTTTTCATACCGAGTCACCGTTCACTCGGCTCAGCGAGAAAACGCTATTTCGCCGCTTCTGAGCGCCGAACACGCGAAATCGACCTATTTGCGATCTGTAAGCAGATTCGCTTTCTGGGCGTTTCAGACGTCGAAACGCACGGGAGAAACGATAAAACTGCTCCTCCGTGCATTTTTCATACCGAGTCACCGTTCACTCGGCTCAGCGAGAAAACGCTATTTCGCCGCTTCTGAGCGCCGAACACGCGAAATCGACCTATTGGCGATCTGTAAGCAGATTCGCTTTCTGGGCGTTTCAGACGTCGAAACGCACGGGAGAAACGATAAAACTGCTCCTCCGTGCATTATTCATACCGAGTCACCGTTCACTCGGCTCAGCGAGAAAACGCTATTTCGCCGCTTCTGAGCGCCGAACACGCGAAATCGACCTATTTGCGATCTGTAAGCAGATTCGCTTTCTGGGCGTTTCAGACGTCGAAACGCACGGGAGAAACGATAAAACTGCTCCTCCGTGCATTTTTCATACCGAGTCACCGTTCACTCGGCTCAGCGAGAAAACGCTATTTCGCCGCTTCTGAGCGCCGAAAACGCGAAATCGCGAAATCGACCTATTTGCGATCTGTAAGCAGATTCGCTTTCTGGGCGTTTCAGACGTCGAAACGCACGGGAGAAACGATAAAACTGCTCCTCCGTGCATTTTTCATACCGAGTCACCGTTCACTCGGCTCAGCGAGAAAACGCTATTTCGCCGCTTCTGAGCGCCGAACACGCGAAATCGACCTATTTGCGATCTGTAAGCAGATTCGCTTTCTGGGCGTTTCAGACGTCGAAACGCACGGGAGAAACGATAAAACTGCTCCTCCGTGCATTTTTCATACCGAGTCACCGTTCACTCGGCTCAGCGAGAAAACGCTATTTCGCCGCTTCTGAGCGCCGAACACGCGAAATCGACCTATTTGCGATCTGTAAGCAGATTCGCTTTCTGGGCGTTTCAGACGTCGAAACGCACGGGAGAAACGATAAAACTGCTCCTCCGTGCATTTTTCATACCGAGTCACCGTTCACTCGGCTCAGCGAGAAAACGCTATTTCGCCGCTTCTGAGCGCCGAACACGCGAAATCGACCTATTTGCGATCTGTAAGCAGATTCGCTTTCTGGGCGTTTCAGACGTCGAAACGCACGGGAGAAACGATAAAACTGCTCCTCCGTGCATTTTTCATACCGAGTCACCGTTCACTCGGCTCAGCGAGAAAACGCTATTTCGCCGCTTCTGAGCGCCGAACACGCGAAATCGACCTATTTGCGATCTGTAAGCAGATTCGCTTTCTGGGCGTTTCAGACGTCGAAACGCACGGGAGAAACGATAAAACTGCTCCTCCGTGCATTTTTCATACCGAGTCACCGTTCACTCGGCTCAGCGAGAAAACGCTATTTCGCCGCTTCTGAGCGCCGAACACGCGAAATCGACCTATTTGCGATCTGTAAGCAGATTCGCTTTCTGGGCGTTTCAGACGTCGAAACGCACGGGAGAAACGATAAAACTGCTCCTCCGTGCATTTTTCATACCGAGTCACCGTTCACTCGGCTCAGCGAGAAAACGCTATTTCGCCGCTTCTGAGCGCCGAACACGCGAAATCGACCTATTTGCGATCTGTAAGCAGATTCGCTTTCTGGGCGTTTCAGACGTCGAAACGCACGGGAGAAACGATAAAACTGCTCCTCCGTGCATTTTTCATACCGAGTCACCGTTCACTCGGCTCAGCGAGAAAACGCTATTTCGCCGCTTCTGAGCGCCGAACACGCGAAATCGACCTATTTGCGATCTGTAAGCAGATTCGCTTTCTGGGCGTTTCAGACGTCGAAACGCACGGGAGAAACGATAAAACTGCTCCTCCGTGCATTTTTCATACCGAGTCACCGTTCACTCGGCTCAGCGAGAAAACGCTATTTCGCCGCTTCTGAGCGCCGAACACGCGAAATCGACCTATTTGCGATCTGTAAGCAGATTCGCTTTCTGGGCGTTTCAGACGTCGAAACGCACGGGAGAAACGATAAAACTGCTCCTCCGTGCATTTTTCATACCGAGTCACCGTTCACTCGGCTCAGCGAGAAAACGCTATTTCGCCGCTTCTGAGCGCCGAACACGCGAAATCGACCTATTTGCGATCTGTAAGCAGATTCGCTTTCTGGGCGTTTCAGACGTCGAAACGCACGGGAGAAACGATAAAACTGCTCCTCCGTGCATTTTTCATACCGAGTCACCGTTCACTCGGCTCAGCGAGAAAACGCTATTTCGCCGCTTCTGAGCGCCGAACACGCGAAATCGACCTATTTGCGATCTGTAAGCAGATTCGCTTTCTGGGCGTTTCAGACGTCGAAACGCACGGGAGAAACGATAAAACTGCTCCTCCGTGCATTTTTCATACCGAGTCACCGTTCACTCGGCTCAGCGAGAAAACGCTATTTCGCCGCTTCTGAGCGCCGAACACGCGAAATCGACCTATTTGCGATCTGTAAGCAGATTCGCTTTCTGGGCGTTTCAGACGTCGAAACGCACGGGAGAAACGATAAAACTGCTCCTCCGTGCATTTTTCATACCGAGTCACCGTTCACTCGGCTCAGCGAGAAAACGCTATTTCGCCGCTTCTGAGCGCCGAACACGCGAAATCGACCTATTTGCGATCTGTAAGCAGATTCGCTTTCTGGGCGTTTCAGACGTCGAAACGCACGGGAGAAACGATAAAACTGCTCCTCCGTGCATTTTTCATACCGAGTCACCGTTCACTCGGCTCAGCGAGAAAACGCTATTTCGCCGCTTCTGAGCGCCGAACACGCGAAATCGACCTATTTGCGATCTGTAAGCAGATTCGCTTTCTGGGCGTTTCAGACGTCGAAACGCACGGGAGAAACGATAAAACTGCTCCTCCGTGCATTTTTCATACCGAGTCACCGTTCACTCGGCTCAGCGAGAAAACGCTATTTCGCCGCTTCTGAGCGCCGAACACGCGAAATCGACCTATTTGCGATCTGTAAGCAGATTCGCTTTCTGGGCGTTTCAGACGTCGAAACGCACGGGAGAAACGATAAAACTGCTCCTCCGTGCATTTTTCATACCGAGTCACCGTTCACTCGGCTCAGCGAGAAAACGCTATTTCGCCGCTTCTGAGCGCCGAACACGCGAAATCGACCTATTTGCGATCTGTAAGCAGATTCGCTTTCTGGGCGTTTCAGACGTCGAAACGCACGGGAGAAACGATAAAACTGCTCCTCCGTGCATTTTTCATACCGAGTCACCGTTCACTCGGCTCAGCGAGAAAACGCTATTTCGCCGCTTCTGAGCGCCGAACACGCGAAATCGACCTATTTGCGATCTGTAAGCAGATTCGCTTTCTGGGCGTTTCAGACGTCGAAACGCACGGGAGAAACGATAAAACTGCTCCTCCGTGCATTTTTCATACCGAGTCACCGTTCACTCGGCTCAGCGAGAAAACGCTATTTCGCCGCTTCTGAGCGCCGAACACGCGAAATCGACCTATTTGCGATCTGTAAGCAGATTCGCTTTCTGGGCGTTTCAGACGTCGAAACGCACGGGAGAAACGATAAAACTGCTCCTCCGTGCATTTTTCATACCGAGTCACCGTTCACTCGGCTCAGCGAGAAAACGCTATTTCGCCGCTTCTGAGCGCCGAACACGCGAAATCGACCTATTTGCGATCTGTAAGCAGATTCGCTTTCTGGGCGTTTCAGACGTCGAAACGCACGGGAGAAACGATAAAACTGCTCCTCCGTGCATTTTTCATACCGAGTCACCGTTCACTCGGCTCAGCGAGAAAACGCTATTTCGCCGCTTCTGAGCGCCGAACACGCGAAATCGACCTATTTGCGATCTGTAAGCAGATTCGCTTTCTGGGCGTTTCAGACGTCGAAACGCACGGGAGAAACGATAAAACTGCTCCTCCGTGCATTTTTCATACCGAGTCACCGTTCACTCGGCTCAGCGAGAAAACGCTATTTCGCCGCTTCTGAGCGCCGAACACGCGAAATCGACCTATTGGCGATCTGTAAGCAGATTCGCTTTCTGGGCATTTCAGACGTCGAAACAGACGTCGAAACGCACGGGAGAAACGATAAAACTGCTCCTCCGTGCATTTTTCATACCGAGTCACCGTTCACTCGGCTCAGCGAGAAAACGCTATTTCGCCGCTTCTGAGCGCCGAACACGCGAAATCGACCTATTTGCGATCTGTAAGCAGATTCGCTTTCTGGGCGTTTCAGACGTCGAAACGCACGGGAGAAACGATAAAACTGCTCCTCCGTGCATTTTTCATACCGAGTCACCGTTCACTCGGCTCAGCGAGAAAACGCTATTTCGCCGCTTCTGAGCGCCGAACACGCGAAATCGACCTATTTGCGATCTGTAAGCAGATTCGCTTTCTGGGCGTTTCAGACGTCGAAACGCACGGGAGAAACGATAAAACTGCTCCTCCGTGCATTTTTCATACCGAGTCACCGTTCACTCGGCTCAGCGAGAAAACGCTATTTCGCCGCTTCTGAGCGCCGAACACGCGAAATCGACCTATTTGCGATCTGTAAGCAGATTCGCTTTCTGGGCGTTTCAGACGTCGAAACGCACGGGAGAAACGATAAAAACTGCTCCTCCGTGCATTTTTCATACCGAGTCACCCGTTCACTCGGCTCAGCGAGAAAACGCTATTTCGCCGCTTCTGAGCGCCGAACACGCGAAATCGACCTATTTGCGATCTGTAAGCAGATTCGCTTTCTGGGCGTTTCAGACGTCGAAACGCACGGGAGAAACGATAAAACTGCTCCTCCGTGCATTTTTCATACCGAGTCACCGTTCACTCGGCTCAGCGAGAAAACGCTATTTCGCCGCTTCTGAGCGCCGAACACGCGAAATCGACCTATTTGCGATCTGTAAGCAGATTCGCTTTCTGGGCGTTTCAGACGTCGAAACGCACGGGAGAAACGATAAAACTGCTCCTCCGTGCATTTTTCATACCGAGTCACCGTTCACTCGGCTCAGCGAGAAAACGCTATTTCGCCGCTTCTGAGCGCCGAACACGCGAAATCGACCTATTTGCGATCTGTAAGCAGATTCGCTTTCTGGGCGTTTCAGACGTCGAAACGCACGGGAGAAACGATAAAACTGCTCCTCCGTGCATTTTTCATACCGAGTCACCGTTCACTCGGCTCAGCGAGAAAACGCTATTTCGCCGCTTCTGAGCGCCGAACACGCGAAATCGACCTATTTGCGATCTGTAAGCAGATTCGCTTTCTGGGCGTTTCAGACGTCGAAACGCACGGGAGAAACGATAAAACTGCTCCTCCGTGCATTTTTCATACCGAGTCACCGTTCACTCGGCTCAGCGAGAAAACGCTATTTCGCCGCTTCTGAGCGCCGAACACGCGAAATCGACCTATTTGCGATCTGTAAGCAGATTCGCTTTCTGGGCGTTTCAGACGTCGAAACGCACGGGAGAAACGATAAAACTGCTCCTCCGTGCATTTTTCATACCGAGTCACCGTTCACTCGGCTCAGCGAGAAAACGCTATTTCGCCGCTTCTGAGCGCCGAACACGCGAAATCGACCTATTTGCGATCTGTAAGCAGATTCGCTTTCTGGGCGTTTCAGACGTCGAAACGCACGGGAGAAACGATAAAACTGCTCCTCCGGTGCATTTTTCATACCGAGTCACCGTTCACTCGGCTCAGCGAGAAAACGCTATTTCGCCGCTTCTGAGCGCCGAACACGCGAAATCGACCTATTTGCGATCTGTAAGCAGATTCGCTTTCTGGGCGTTTCAGACGTCGAAACGCACGGGAGAAACGATAAAACTGCTCCTCCGTGCATTTTTCATACCGAGTCACCGTTCACTCGGCTCAGCGAGAAAACGCTATTTCGCCGCTTCTGAGCGCCGAACACGCGAAATCGACCTATTTGCGATCTGTAAGCAGATTCGCTTTCTGGGCGTTTCAGACGTCGAAACGCACGGGAGAAACGATAAAACTGCTCCTCCGTGCATTTTTCATACCGAGTCACCGTTCACTCGGCTCAGCGAGAAAACGCTATTTCGCCGCTTCTGAGCGCCGAACACGCGAAATCGACCTATTTGCGATCTGTAAGCAGATTCGCTTTCTGGGCGTTTCAGACGTCGAAACGCACGGGAGAAACGATAAAACTGCTCCTCCGTGCATTTTTCATACCGAGTCACCGTTCACTCGGCTCAGCGAGAAAACGCTATTTCGCCGCTTCTGAGCGCCGAACACGCGAAATCGACCTATTTGCGATCTGTAAGCAGATTCGCTTTCTGGGCGTTTCAGACGTCGAAACGCACGGGAGAAACGATAAAACTGCTCCTCCGTGCATTTTTCATACCGAGTCACCGTTCACTCGGCTCAGCGAGAAAACGCTATTTCGCCGCTTCTGAGCGCCGAACACGCGAAATCGACCTATTTGCGATCTGTAAGCAGATTCGCTTTCTGGGCGTTTCAGACGTCGAAACGCACGGGAGAAACGATAAAACTGCTCCTCCGTGCATTTTTCATACCGAGTCACCGTTCACTCGGCTCAGCGAGAAAACGCTATTTCGCCGCTTCTGAGCGCCGAACACGCGAAATCGACCTATTTGCGATCTGTAAGCAGATTCGCTTTCTGGGCGTTTCAGACGTCGAAACGCACGGGAGAAACGATAAAACTGCTCCTCCGTGCATTTTTCATACCGAGTCACCGTTCACTCGGCTCAGCGAGAAAACGCTATTTCGCCGCTTCTGAGCGCCGAACACGCGAAATCGACCTATTTGCGATCTGTAAGCAGATTCGCTTTCTGGGCGTTTCAGACGTCGAAACGCACGGGAGAAACGATAAAACTGCTCCTCCGTGCATTTTTCATACCGAGTCACCGTTCACTCGGCTCAGCGAGAAAACGCTATTTCGCCGCTTCTGAGCGCCGAACACGCGAAATCGACCTATTTGCGATCTGTAAGCAGATTCGCTTTCTGGGCGTTTCAGACGTCGAAACGCACGGGAGAAA
This sequence comes from Cryptocheilus praepositus, assembly GCA_033815515.1. Lineage (NCBI taxonomy): Eukaryota > Metazoa > Arthropoda > Insecta > Hymenoptera > Pompilidae > Cryptocheilus > Cryptocheilus praepositus. Next base: position 70,132 of record JAWWQZ010000072.1, on the reverse strand, counting down.
CGATAAAACTGCTCCTCCGTGCATTTTTCATACCGAGTCACCGTTCACTCGGCTCAGCGAGAAAACGCTATTTCGCCGCTTCTGAGCGCCGAACACGCGAAATCGACCTATTTGCGATCTGTAAGCAGATTCGCTTTCTGGGCCGTTTCAGACGTCGAAACGCACGGGAGAAACGATAAAACTGCTCCTCCGTGCATTTTTCATACCGAGTCACCGTTCACTCGGCTCAGCGAGAAAACGCTATTTCGCCGCTTCTGAGCGCCGAACACGCGAAATCGACCTATTTGCGATCTGTAAGCAGATTCGCTTTCTGGGCGTTTCAGACGTCGAAACGCACGGGAGAAACGATAAAACTGCTCCTCCGTGCATTTTTCATACCGAGTCACCGTTCACTCGGCTCAGCGAGAAAACGCTATTTCGCCGCTTCTGAGCGCCGAACACGCGAAATCGACCTATTTGCGATCTGTAAGCAGATTCGCTTTCTGGGCGTTTCAGACGTCGAAACGCACGGGAGAAACGATAAAACTGCTCCTCCGTGCATTTTTCATACCGAGTCACCGTTCACTCGGCTCAGCGAGAAAACGCTATTTCGCCGCTTCTGAGCGCCGAACACGCGAAATCGACCTATTTGCGATCTGTAAGCAGATTCGCTTTCTGGGCGTTTCAGACGTCGAAACGCACGGGAGAAACGATAAAACTGCTCCTCCGTGCATTTTTCATACCGAGTCACCGTTCACTCGGCTCAGCGAGAAAACGCTATTTCGCCGCTTCTGAGCGCCGAACACGCGAAATCGACCTATTTGCGATCTGTAAGCAGATTCGCTTTCTGGGCGTTTCAGACGTCGAAACGCACGGGAGAAACGATAAAACTGCTCCTCCGTGCATTTTTCATACCGAGTCACCGTTCACTCGGCTCAGCGAGAAAACGCTATTTCGCCGCTTCTGAGCGCCGAACACGCGAAATCGACCTATTTGCGATCTGTAAGCAGATTCGCTTTCTGGGCGTTTCAGACGTCGAAACGCACGGGAGAAACGATAAAACTGCTCCTCCGTGCATTTTTCATACCGAGTCACCGTTCACTCGGCTCAGCGAGAAAACGCTATTTCGCCGCTTCTGAGCGCCGAACACGCGAAATCGACCTATTTGCGATCTGTAAGCAGATTCGCTTTCTGGGCGTTTCAGACGTCGAAACGCACGGGAGAAACGATAAAACTGCTCCTCCGTGCATTTTTCATACCGAGTCACCGTTCACTCGGCTCAGCGAGAAAACGCTATTTCGCCGCTTCTGAGCGCCGAACACGCGAAATCGACCTATTTGCGATCTGTAAGCAGATTCGCTTTCTGGGCGTTTCAGACGTCGAAACGCACGGGAGAAACGATAAAACTGCTCCTCCGTGCATTTTTCATACCGAGTCACCGTTCACTCGGCTCAGCGAGAAAACGCTATTTCGCCGCTTCTGAGCGCCGAACACGCGAAATCGACCTATTTGCGATCTGTAAGCAGATTCGCTTTCTGGGCGTTTCAGACGTCGAAACGCACGGGAGAAACGATAAAACTGCTCCTCCGTGCATTTTTCATACCGAGTCACCGTTCACTCGGCTCAGCGAGAAAACGCTATTTCGCCGCTTCTGAGCGCCGAACACGCGAAATCGACCTATTTGCGATCTGTAAGCAGATTCGCTTTCTGGGCGTTTCAGACGTCGAAACGCACGGGAGAAACGATAAAACTGCTCCTCCGTGCATTTTTCATACCGAGTCACCGTTCACTCGTCTCAGCGAGAAAACGCTATTTCGCCGCTTCTGAGCGCCGAACACGCGAAATCGTCCTATTTGCGATCTGTAAGCAGATTCGCTTTCTGGGCGTTTCAGACGTCGAAACGCACGGGAGAAACGATAAAACTGCTCCTCCGTGCATTTTTCATACCGAGTCACCGTTCACTCGGCTCAGCGAGAAAACGCTATTTCGCCGCTTCTGAGCGCCGAACACGCGAAATCGACCTATTTGCGATCTGTAAGCAGATTCGCTTTCTGGGCGTTTCAGACGTCGAAACGCACGGGAGAAACGATAAAACTGCTCCTCCGTGCATTTTTCATACCGAGTCACCGTTCACTCGGCTCAGCGAGAAAACGCTATTTCGCCGCTTCTGAGCGCCGAACACGCGAAATCGACCTATTTGCGATCTGTAAGCAGATTCGCTTTCTGGGCGTTTCAGACGTCGAAACGCACGGGAGAAACGATAAAACTGCTCCTCCGTGCATTTTTCATACCGAGTCACCGTTCACTCGGCTCAGCGAGAAAACGCTATTTCGCCGCTTCTGAGCGCCGAAAACGCGAAATCGACCTATTTGCGATCTGTAAGCAGATTCGCTTTCTGGGCGTTTCAGACGTCGAAACGCACGGGAGAAACGATAAAACTGCTCCTCCGTGCATTTTTCATACCGAGTCACCGTTCACTCGGCTCAGCGAGAAAACGCTATTTCGCCGCTTCTGAGCGCCGAACACGCGAAATCGACCTATTTGCGATCTGTAAGCAGATTCGCTTTCTGGGCGTTTCAGACGTCGAAACGCACGGGAGAAACGATAAAACTGCTCCTCCGTGCATTTTTCATACCGAGTCACCGTTCACTCGGCTCAGCGAGAAAACGCTATTTCGCCGCTTCTGAGCGCCGAACACGCGAAATCGACCTATTTGCGATCTGTAAGCAGATTCGCTTTCTGGGCGTTTCAGACGTCGAAACGCACGGGAGAAACGATAAAACTGCTCCTCCGTGCATTTTTCATACCGAGTCACCGTTCACTCGGCTCAGCGAGAAAACGCTATTTCGCCGCTTCTGAGCGCCGAACACGCGAAATCGACCTATTTGCGATCTGTAAGCAGATTCGCTTTCTGGGCGTTTCAGACGTCGAAACGCACGGGAGAAACGATAAAACTGCTCCTCCGTGCATTTTTCATACCGAGTCACCGTTCACTCGGCTCAGCGAGAAAACGCTATTTCGCCGCTTCTGAGCGCCGAACACGCGAAATCGACCTATTTGCGATCTGTAAGCAGATTCGCTTTCTGGGCGTTTCAGACGTCGAAACGCACGGGAGAAACGATAAAACTGCTCCTCCGTGCATTTTTCATACCGAGTCACCGTTCACTCGGCTCAGCGAGAAAACGCTATTTCGCCGCTTCTGAGCGCCGAACACGCGAAATCGACCTATTTGCGATCTGTAAGCAGATTCGCTTTCTGGGCGTTTCAGACGTCGAAACGCACGGGAGAAACGATAAAACTGCTCCTCCGTGCATTTTTCATACCGAGTCACCGTTCACTCGGCTCAGCGAGAAAACGCTATTTCGCCGCTTCTGAGCGCCGAACACGCGAAATCGACCTATTTGCGATCTGTAAGCAGATTCGCTTTCTGGGCGTTTCAGACGTCGAAACGCACGGGAGAAACGATAAAACTGCTCCTCCGTGCATTTTTCATACCGAGTCACCGTTCACTCGGCTCAGCGAGAAAACGCTATTTCGCCGCTTCTGAGCGCCGAACACGCGAAATCGACCTATTTGCGATCTGTAAGCAGATTCGCTTTCTGGGCGTTTCAGACGTCGAAACGCACGGGAGAAACGATAAAACTGCTCCTCCGTGCATTTTTCATACCGAGTCACCGTTCACTCGGCTCAGCGAGAAAACGCTATTTCGCCGCTTCTGAGCGCCGAACACGCGAAATCGACCTATTTGCGATCTGTAAGCAGATTCGCTTTCTGGGCGTTTCAGACGTCGAAACGCACGGGAGAAACGATAAAACTGCTCCTCCGTGCATTTTTCATACCGAGTCACCGTTCACTCGGCTCAGCGAGAAAACGCTATTTCGCCGCTTCTGAGCGCCGAACACGCGAAATCGACCTATTTGCGATCTGTAAGCAGATTCGCTTTCTGGGCGTTTCAGACGTCGAAACGCACGGGAGAAACGATAAAACTGCTCCTCCGTGCATTTTTCATACCGAGTCACCGTTCACTCGGCTCAGCGAGAAAACGCTATTTCGCCGCTTCTGAGCGCCGAACACGCGAAATCGACCTATTTGCGATCTGTAAGCAGATTCGCTTTCTGGGCGTTTCAGACGTCGAAACGCACGGGAGAAACGATAAAACTGCTCCTCCGTGCATTTTTCATACCGAGTCACCGTTCACTCGGCTCAGCGAGAAAACGCTATTTCGCCGCTTCTGAGCGCCGAACACGCGAAATCGACCTATTTGCGATCTGTAAGCAGATTCGCTTTCTGGGCGTTTCAGACGTCGAAACGCACGGGAGAAACGATAAAACTGCTCCTCCGTGCATTTTTCATACCGAGTCACCGTTCACTCGGCTCAGCGAGAAAACGCTATTTCGCCGCTTCTGAGCGCCGAACACGCGAAATCGACCTATTTGCGATCTGTAAGCAGATTCGCTTTCTGGGCGTTTCAGACGTCGAAACGCACGGGAGAAACGATAAAACTGCTCCTCCGTGCATTTTTCATACCGAGTCACCGTTCACTCGGCTCAGCGAGAAAACGCTATTTCGCCGCTTCTGAGCGCCGAACACGCGAAATCGACCTATTTGCGATCTGTAAGCAGATTCGCTTTCTGGGCGTTTCAGACGTCGAAACGCACGGGAGAAACGATAAAACTGCTCCTCCGTGCATTTTTCATACCGAGTCACCGTTCACTCGGCTCAGCGAGAAAACGCTATTTCGCCGCTTCTGAGCGCCGAACACGCGAAATCGACCTATTTGCGATCTGTAAGCAGATTCGCTTTCTGGGCGTTTCAGACGTCGAAACGCACGGGAGAAACGATAAAACTGCTCCTCCGTGCATTTTTCATACCGAGTCACCGTTCACTCGGCTCAGCGAGAAAACGCTATTTCGCCGCTTCTGAGCGCCGAACACGCGAAATCGACCTATTTGCGATCTGTAAGCAGATTCGCTTTCTGGGCGTTTCAGACGTCGAAACGCACGGGAGAAACGATAAAACTGCTCCTCCGTGCATTTTTCATACCGAGTCACCGTTCACTCGGCTCAGCGAGAAAACGCTATTTCGCCGCTTCTGAGCGCCGAACACGCGAAATCGACCTATTTGCGATCTGTAAGCAGATTCGCTTTCTGGGCGTTTCAGACGTCGAAACGCACGGGAGAAACGATAAAACTGCTCCTCCGTGCATTTTTCATACCGAGTCACCGTTCACTCGGCTCAGCGAGAAAACGCTATTTCGCCGCTTCTGAGCGCCGAACACGCGAAATCGACCTATTTGCGATCTGTAAGCAGATTCGCTTTCTGGGCGTTTCAGACGTCGAAACGCACGGGAGAAACGATAAAACTGCTCCTCCGTGCATTTTTCATACCGAGTCACCGTTCACTCGGCTCAGCGAGAAAACGCTATTTCGCCGCTTCTGAGCGCCGAACACGCGAAATCGACCTATTTGCGATCTGTAAGCAGATTCGCTTTCTGGGCGTTTCAGACGTCGAAACGCACGGGAGAAACGATAAAACTGCTCCTCCGTGCATTTTTCATACCGAGTCACCGTTCACTCGGCTCAGCGAGAAAACGCTATTTCGCCGCCTCTGAGCGCCGAACACGCGAAATCGACCTATTTGCGATCTGTAAGCCAGATTCGCTTTCTGGGCGTTTCAGACGTCGAAACGCACGGGAGAAACGATAAAACTGCTCCTCCGTGCATTTTTCATACCGAGTCACCGTTCACTCGGCTCAGCGAGAAAACGCTATTTCGCCGCTTCTGAGCGCCGAACACGCGAAATCGACCTATTTGCGATCTGTAAGCAGATTCGCTTTCTGGGCGTTTCAGACGTCGAAACGCACGGGAGAAACGATAAAACTGCTCCTCCGTGCATTTTTCATACCGAGTCACCGTTCACTCGGCTCAGCGAGAAAACGCTATTTCGCCGCTTCTGAGCGCCGAACACGCGAAATCGACCTATTTGCGATCTGTAAGCAGATTCGCTTTCTGGGCGTTTCAGACGTCGAAACGCACGGGAGAAACGATAAAACTGCTCCTCCGTGCATTTTTCATACCGAGTCACCGTTCACTCGGCTCAGCGAGATAACGCTATTTCGCCGCTTCTGAGCGCCGAACACGCGAAATCGACCTCTATTTGCGATCTGTAAGCAGATTCGCTTTCTGGGCGTTTCAGACGTCGAAACGCACGGGAGAAACGATAAAACTGCTCCTCCGTGCATTTTTCATACCGAGTCACCGTTCACTCGGCTCAGCGAGAAAACGCTATTTCGCCGCTTCTGAGCGCCGAACACGCGAAATCGACCTATTTGCGATCTGTAAGCAGATTCGCTTTCTGGGCGTTTCAGACGTCGAAACGCACGGGAGAAACGATAAAACTGCTCCTCCGTGCATTTTTCATACCGAGTCACCGTTCACTCGGCTCAGCGAGAAAACGCTATTTCGCCGCTTCTGAGCGCCGAACACGCGAAATCGACCTATTTGCGATCTGTAAGCAGATTCGCTTTCTGGGCGTTTCAGACGTCGAAACGCACGGGAGAAACGATAAAACTGCTCCTCCGTGCATTTTTCATACCGAGTCACCGTTCACTCGGCTCAGCGAGAAAACGCTATTTCGCCGCTTCTGAGCGCCGAACACGCGAAATCGACCTATTTGCGATCTGTAAGCAGATTCGCTTTCTGGGCGTTTCAGACGTCGAAACGCACGGGAGAAACGATAAAACTGCTCCTCCGTGCATTTTTCATACCGAGTCACCGTTCACTCGGCTCAGCGAGAAAACGCTATTTCGCCGCTTCTGAGCGCCGAACACGCGAAATCGACCTATTTGCGATCTGTAAGCAGATTCGCTTTCTGGGCGTTTCAGACGTCGAAACGCACGGGAGAAACGATAAAACTGCTCCTCCGTGCATTTTTCATACCGAGTCACCGTTCACTCGGCTCAGCGAGAAAACGCTATTTCGCCGCTTCTGAGCGCCGAACACGCGAAATCGACCTATTTGCGATCTGTAAGCAGATTCGCTTTCTGGGCGTTTCAGACGTCGAAACGCACGGGAGAAACGATAAAACTGCTCCTCCGTGCATTTTTCATACCGAGTCACCGTTCACTCGGCTCAGCGAGAAAACGCTATTTCGCCGCTTCTGAGCGCCGAACACGCGAAATCGACCTATTTGCGATCTGTAAGCAGATTCGCTTTCTGGGCGTTTCAGACGTCGAAACGCACGGGAGAAACGATAAAACTGCTCCTCCGTGCATTTTTCATACCGAGTCACCGTTCACTCGGCTCAGCGAGAAAACGCTATTTCGCCGCTTCTGAGCGCCGAACACGCGAAATCGACCTATTTGCGATCTGTAAGCAGATTCGCTTTCTGGGCGTTTCAGACGTCGAAACGCACGGGAGAAACGATAAAACTGCTCCTCCGTGCATTTTTCATACCGAGTCACCGTTCACTCGGCTCAGCGAGAAAACGCTATTTCGCCGCTTCTGAGCGCCGAACACGCGAAATCGACCTATTTGCGATCTGTAAGCAGATTCGCTTTCTGGGCGTTTCAGACGTCGAAACGCACGGGAGAAACGATAAAACTGCTCCTCCGTGCATTTTTCATACCGAGTCACCGTTCACTCGGCTCAGCGAGAAAACGCTATTTCGCCGCTTCTGAGCGCCGAACACGCGAAATCGACCTATTTGCGATCTGTAAGCAGATTCGCTTTCTGGGCGTTTCAGACGTCGAAACGCACGGGAGAAACGATAAAACTGCTCCTCCGTGCATTTTTCATACCGAGTCACCGTTCACTCGGCTCAGCGAGAAAACGCTATTTCGCCGCTTCTGAGCGCCGAACACGCGAAATCGACCTATTTGCGATCTGTAAGCAGATTCGCTTTCTGGGCGTTTCAGACGTCGAAACGCACGGGAGAAACGATAAAACTGCTCCTCCGTGCATTTTTCATACCGAGTCACCGTTCACTCGGCTCAGCGAGAAAACGCTATTTCGCCGCTTCTGAGCGCCGAACACGCGAAATCGACCTATTTGCGATCTGTAAGCAGATTCGCTTTCTGGGCGTTTCAGACGTCGAAACGCACGGGAGAAACGATAAAACTGCTCCTCCGTGCATTTTTCATACCGAGTCACCGTTCACTCGGCTCAGCGAGAAAACGCTATTTCGCCGCTTCTGAGCGCCGAACACGCGAAATCGACCTATTTGCGATCTGTAAGCAGATTCGCTTTCTGGGCGTTTCAGACGTCGAAACGCACGGGAGAAACGATAAAACTGCTCCTCCGTGCATTTTTCATACCGAGTCACCGTTCACTCGGCTCAGCGAGAAAACGCTATTTCGCCGCTTCTGAGCGCCGAACACGCGAAATCGACCTATTTGCGATCTGTAAGCAGATTCGCTTTCTGGGCGTTTCAGACGTCGAAACGCACGGGAGAAACGATAAAACTGCTCCTCCGTGCATTTTTCATACCGAGTCACCGTTCACTCGGCTCAGCGAGAAAACGCTATTTCGCCGCTTCTGAGCGCCGAACACGCGAAATCGACCTATTTGCGATCTGTAAGCAGATTCGCTTTCTGGGCGTTTCAGACGTCGAAACGCACGGGAGAAACGATAAAACTGCTCCTCCGTGCATTTTTCATACCGAGTCACCGTTCACTCGGCTCAGCGAGAAAACGCTATTTCGCCGCTTCTGAGCGCCGAACACGCGAAATCGACCTATTTGCGATCTGTAAGCAGATTCGCTTTCTGGGCGTTTCAGACGTCGAAACGCACGGGAGAAACGATAAAACTGCTCCTCCGTGCATTTTTCATACCGAGTCACCGTTCACTCGGCTCAGCGAGAAAACGCTATTTCGCCGCTTCTGAGCGCCGAACACGCGAAATCGACCTATTTGCGATCTGTAAGCAGATTCGCTTTCTGGGCGTTTCAGACGTCGAAACGCACGGGAGAAACGATAAAACTGCTCCTCCGTGCATTTTTCATACCGAGTCACCGTTCACTCGGCTCAGCGAGAAAACGCTATTTCGCCGCTTCTGAGCGCCGAACACGCGAAATCGACCTATTTGCGATCTGTAAGCAGATTCGCTTTCTGGGCGTTTCAGACGTCGAAACGCACGGGAGAAACGATAAAACTGCTCCTCCGTGCATTTTTCATACCGAGTCACCGTTCACTCGGCTCAGCGAGAAAACGCTATTTCGCCGCTTCTGAGCGCCGAACACGCGAAATCGACCTATTTGCGATCTGTAAGCAGATTCGCTTTCTGGGCGTTTCAGACGTCGAAACGCACGGGAGAAACGATAAAACTGCTCCTCCGTGCATTTTTCATACCGAGTCACCGTTCACTCGGCTCAGCGAGAAAACGCTATTTCGCCGCTTCTGAGCGCCGAACACGCGAAATCGACCTATTTGCGATCTGTAAGCAGATTCGCTTTCTGGGCGTTTCAGACGTCGAAACGCACGGGAGAAACGATAAAACTGCTCCTCCGTGCATTTTTCATACCGAGTCACCGTTCACTCGGCTCAGCGAGAAAACGCTATTTCGCCGCTTCTGAGCGCCGAACACGCGAAATCGACCTATTTGCGATCTGTATGCAGATTCGCTTTCTGGGCGTTTCAGACGTCGAAACGCACGGGAGAAACGATAAAACTGCTCCTCCGTGCATTTTTCATACCGAGTCACCGTTCACTCGGCTCAGCGAGAAAACGCTATTTCGCCGCTTCTGAGCGCCGAACACGCGAAATCGACCTATTTGCGATCTGTAAGCAGATTCGCTTTCTGGGCGTTTCAGACGTCGAAACGCACGGGAGAAACGATAAAACTGCTCCTCCGTGCATTTTTCATACCGAGTCACCGTTCACTCGGCTCAGCGAGAAAACGCTATTTCGCCGCTTCTGAGCGCCGAACACGCGAAATCGACCTATTTGCGATCTGTAAGCAGATTCGCTTTCTGGGCGTTTCAGACGTCGAAACGCACGGGAGAAACGATAAAACTGCTCCTCCGTGCATTTTTCATACCGAGTCACCGTTCACTCGGCTCAGCGAGAAAACGCTATTTCGCCGCTTCTGAGCGCCGAACACGCGAAATCGACCTATTTGCGATCTGTAAGCAGATTCGCTTTCTGGGCGTTTCAGACGTCGAAACGCACGGGAGAAACGATAAAACTGCTCCTCCGTGCATTTTTCATACCGAGTCACCGTTCACTCGGCTCAGCGAGAAAACGCTATTTCGCCGCTTCTGAGCGCCGAACACGCGAAATCGACCTATTTGCGATCTGTAAGCAGATTCGCTTTCTGGGCGTTTCAGACGTCGAAACGCACGGGAGAAACGATAAAACTGCTCCTCCGTGCATTTTTCATACCGAGTCACCGTTCACTCGGCTCAGCGAGAAAACGCTATTTCGCCGCTTCTGAGCGCCGAACACGCGAAATCGACCTATTTGCGATCTGTAAGCAGATTCGCTTTCTGGGCGTTTCAGACGTCGAAACGCACGGGAGAAACGATAAAACTGCTCCTCCGTGCATTTTTCATACCGAGTCACCGTTCACTCGGCTCAGCGAGAAAACGCTATTTCGCCGCTTCTGAGCGCCGAACACGCGAAATCGACCTATTTGCGATCTGTAAGCAGATTCGCTTTCTGGGCGTTTCAGACGTCGAAACGCACGGGAGAAACGATAAAACTGCTCCTCCGTGCATTTTTCATACCGAGTCACCGTTCACTCGGCTCAGCGAGAAAACGCTATTTCGCCGCTTCTGAGCGCCGAACACGCGAAATCGACCTATTGGCGATCTGTAAGCAGATTCGCTTTCTGGGCGTTTCAGACGTCGAAACGCACGGGAGAAACGATAAAACTGCTCCTCCGTGCATTTTTCATACCGAGTCACCGTTCACTCGGCTCAGCGAGAAAACGCTATTTCGCCGCTTCTGAGCGCCGAACACGCGAAATCGACCTATTTGCGATCTGTAAGCAGATTCGCTTTCTGGGCGTTTCAGACGTCGAAACGCACGGGAGAAACGATAAAACTGCTCCTCCGTGCATTTTTCATACCGAGTCACCGTTCACTCGGCTCAGCGAGAAAACGCTATTTCGCCGCTTCTGAGCGCCGAACACGCGAAATCGACCTATTTGCGATCTGTAAGCAGATTCGCTTTCTGGGCGTTTCAGACGTCGAAACGCACGGGAGAAACGATAAAACTGCTCCTCCGTGCATTTTTCATACCGAGTCACCGTTCACTCGGCTCAGCGAGAAAACGCTATTTCGCCGCTTCTGAGCGCCGAACACGCGAAATCGACCTATTTGCGATCTGTAAGCAGATTCGCTTTCTGGGCGTTTCAGACGTCGAAACGCACGGGAGAAACGATAAAACTGCTCCTCCGTGCATTTTTCATACCGAGTCACCGTTCACTCGGCTCAGCGAGAAAACGCTATTTCGCCGCTTCTGAGCGCCGAACACGCGAAATCGACCTATTTGCGATCTGTAAGCAGATTCGCTTTCTGGGCGTTTCAGACGTCGAAACGCACGGGAGAAACGATAAAACTGCTCCTCCGTGCATTTTTCATACCGAGTCACCGTTCACTCGGCTCAGCGAGAAAACGCTATTTCGCCGCTTCTGAGCGCCGAACACGCGAAATCGACCTATTTGCGATCTGTAAGCAGATTCGCTTTCTGGGCGTTTCAGACGTCGAAACGCACGGGAGAAACGATAAAACTGCTCCTCCGTGCATTTTTCATACCGAGTCACCGTTCACTCGGCTCAGCGAGAAAACGCTATTTCGCCGCTTCTGAGCGCCGAACACGCGAAATCGACCTATTTGCGATCTGTAAGCAGATTCGCTTTCTGGGCGTTTCAGACGTCGAAACGCACGGGAGAAACGATAAAACTGCTCCTCCGTGCATTTTTCATACCGAGTCACCGTTCACTCGGCTCAGCGAGAAAACGCTATTTCGCCGCTTCTGAGCGCCGAACACGCGAAATCGACCTATTTGCGATCTGTAAGCAGATTCGCTTTCTGGGCGTTTCAGACGTCGAAACGCACGGGAGAAACGATAAAACTGCTCCTCCGTGCATTTTTCATACCGAGTCACCGTTCACTCGGCTCAGCGAGAAAACGCTATTTCGCCGCTTCTGAGCGCCGAACACGCGAAATCGACCTATTTGCGATCTGTAAGCAGATTCGCTTTCTGGGCGTTTCAGACGTCGAAACGCACGGGAGAAACGATAAAACTGCTCCTCCGTGCATTTTTCATACCGAGTCACCGTTCACTCGGCTCAGCGAGAAAACGCTATTTCGCCGCTTCTGAGCGCCGAACACGCGAAATCGACCTATTTGCGATCTGTAAGCAGATTCGCTTTCTGGGCGTTTCAGACGTCGAAACGCACGGGAGAAACGATAAAACTGCTCCTCCGTGCATTTTTCATACCGAGTCACCGTTCACTCGGCTCAGCGAGAAAACGCTATTTCGCCGCTTCTGAGCGCCGAACACGCGAAATCGACCTATTTGCGATCTGTAAGCAGATTCGCTTTCTGGGCGTTTCAGACGTCGAAACGCACGGGAGAAACGATAAAACTGCTCCTCCGTGCATTTTTCATACCGAGTCACCGTTCACTCGGCTCAGCGAGAAAACGCTATTTCGCCGCTTCTGAGCGCCGAACACGCGAAATCGACCTATTTGCGATCTGTAAGCAGATTCGCTTTCTGGGCGTTTCAGACGTCGAAACGCACGGGAGAAACGATAAAACTGCTCCTCCGTGCATTTTTCATACCGAGTCACCGTTCACTCGGCTCAGCGAGAAAACGCTATTTCGCCGCTTCTGAGCGCCGAACACGCGAAATCGACCTATTTGCGATCTGTAAGCAGATTCGCTTTCTGGGCGTTTCAGACGTCGAAACGCACGGGAGAAACGATAAAACTGCTCCTCCGTGCATTTTTCATACCGAGTCACCGTTCACTCGGCTCAGCGAGAAAACGCTATTTCGCCGCTTCTGAGCGCCGAACACGCGAAATCGACCTATTTGCGATCTGTAAGCAGATTCGCTTTCTGGGCGTTTCAGACGTCGAAACGCACGGGAGAAACGATAAAACTGCTCCTCCGTGCATTTTTCATACCGAGTCACCGTTCACTCGGCTCTCAGCGAGAAAACGCTATTTCGCCGCTTCTGAGCGCCGAACACGCGAAATCGACCTATTTGCGATCTGTAAGCAGATTCGCTTTCTGGGCGTTTCAGACGTCGAAACGCACGGGAGAAACGATAAAACTGCTCCTCCGTGCATTTTTCATACCGAGTCACCGTTCACTCGGCTCAGCGAGAAAACGCTATTTCGCCGCTTCTGAGCGCCGAACACGCGAAATCGACCTATTTGCGATCTGTAAGCAGATTCGCTTTCTGGGCGTTTCAGACGTCGAAACGCACGGGAGAAACGATAAAACTGCTCCTCCGTGCATTTTTCATACCGAGTCACCGTTCACTCGGCTCAGCGAGAAAACGCTATTTCGCCGCTTCTGAGCGCCGAACACGATTCGCTTTCTGGGCGTTTCAGACGTCGAAACGCACGGGAGAAACGATAAAACTGCTCCTCCGTGCATTTTTCATACCGAGTCACCGTTCACTCGGCTCAGCGAGAAAACGCTATTTCGCCGCTTCTGAGCGCCGAACACGCGAAATCGACCTATTTGCGATCTGTAAGCAGATTCGCTTTCTGGGCGTTTCAGACGTCGAAACGCACGGGAGAAACGATAAAACTGCTCCTCCGTGCATTTTTCATACCGAGTCACCGTTCACTCGGCTCAGCGAGAAAACGCTATTTCGCCGCTTCTGAGCGCCGAACACGCGAAATCGACCTATTTGCGATCTGTAAGCAGATTCGCTTTCTGGGCGTTTCAGACGTCGAAACGCACGGGAGAAACGATAAAACTGCTCCTCCGTGCATTTTTCATACCGAGTCACCGTTCACTCGGCTCAGCGAGAAAACGCTATTTCGCCGCTTCTGAGCGCCGAACACGCGAAATCGACCTATTTGCGATCTGTAAGCAGATTCGCTTTCTGGGCGTTTCAGACGTCGAAACGCACGGGAGAAACGATAAAACTGCTCCTCCGTGCATTTTTCATACCGAGTCACCGTTCACTCGGCTCAGCGAGAAAACGCTATTTCGCCGCTTCTGAGCGCCGAAAACGCGAAATCGACCTATTTGCGATCTGTAAGCAGATTCGCTTTCTGGGCGTTTCAGACGTCGAAACGCACGGGAGAAACGATAAAACTGCTCCTCCGTGCATTTTTCATACCGAGTCACCGTTCACTCGGCTCAGCGAGAAAACGCTATTTCGCCGCTTCTGAGCGCCGAACACGCGAAATCGACCTATTTGCGATCTGTAAGCAGATTCGCTTTCTGGGCGTTTCAGACGTCGAAACGCACGGGAGAAACGATAAAACTGCTCCTCCGTGCATTTTTCATACCGAGTCACCGTTCACTCGGCTCAGCGAGAAAACGCTATTTCGCCGCTTCTGAGCGCCGAAAACGCGAAATCGACCTATTTGCGATCTGTAAGCAGATTCGCTTTCTGGGCGTTTCAGACGTCGAAACGCACGGGAGAAACGATAAAACTGCTCCTCCGTGCATTTTTCATACCGAGTCACCGTTCACTCGGCTCAGCGAGAAAACGCTATTTCGCCGCTTCTGAGCGCCGAACACGCGAAATCGACCTATTTGCGATCTGTAAGCAGATTCGCTTTCTGGGCGTTTCAGACGTCGAAACGCACGGGAGAAACGATAAAACTGCTCCTCCGTGCATTTTTCATACCGAGTCACCGTTCACTCGGCTCAGCGAGAAAACGCTATTTCGCCGCTTCTGAGCGCCGAACACGCGAAATCGACCTATTTGCGATCTGTAAGCAGATTCGCTTTCTGGGCGTTTCAGACGTCGAAACGCACGGGAGAAACGATAAAACTGCTCCTCCGTGCATTTTTCATACCGAGTCACCGTTCACTCGGCTCAGCGAGAAAACGCTATTTCGCCGCTTCTGAGCGCCGAACACGCGAAATCGACCTATTTGCGATCTGTAAGCAGATTCGCTTTCTGGGCGTTTCAGACGTCGAAACGCACGGGAGAAACGATAAAACTGCTCCTCCGTGCATTTTTCATACCGAGTCACCGTTCACTCGGCTCAGCGAGAAAACGCTATTTCGCCGCTTCTGAGCGCCGAACACGCGAAATCGACCTATTTGCGATCTGTAAGCAGATTCGCTTTCTGGGCGTTTCAGACGTCGAAACGCACGGGAGAAACGATAAAACTGCTCCTCCGTGCATTTTTCATACCGAGTCACCGTTCACTCGGCTCAGCGAGAAAACGCTATTTCGCCGCTTCTGAGCGCCGAACACGCGAAATCGACCTATTTGCGATCTGTAAGCAGATTCGCTTTCTGGGCGTTTCAGACGTCGAAACGCACGGGAGAAACGATAAAACTGCTCCTCCGTGCATTTTTCATACCGAGTCACCGTTCACTCGGCTCAGCGAGAAAACGCTATTTCGCCGCTTCTGAGCGCCGAACACGCGAAATCGACCTATTTGCGATCTGTAAGCAGATTCGCTTTCTGGGCGTTTCAGACGTCGAAACGCACGGGAGAAACGATAAAACTGCTCCTCCGTGCATTTTTCATACCGAGTCACCGTTCACTCGGCTCAGCGAGAAAACGCGATTTCGCCGCTTCTGAGCGCCGAACACGCGAAATCGACCTATTTGCGATCTGTAAGCAGATTCGCTTTCTGGGCGTTTCAGACGTCGAAACGCACGGGAGAAACGATAAAACTGCTCCTCCGTGCATTTTTCATACCGAGTCACCGTTCACTCGGCTCAGCGAGAAAACGCTATTTCGCCGCTTCTGAGCGCCGAACACGCGAAATCGACCTATTTGCGATCTGTAAGCAGATTCGCTTTCTGGGCGTTTCAGACGTCGAAACGCACGGGAGAAACGATAAAACTGCTCCTCCGTGCATTTTTCATACCGAGTCACCGTTCACTCGGCTCAGCGAGAAAACGCTATTTCGCCGCTTCTGAGCGCCGAACACGCGAAATCGACCTATTTGCGATCTGTAAGCAGATTCGCTTTCTGGGCGTTTCAGACGTCGAAACGCACGGGAGAAACGATAAAACTGCTCCTCCGTGCATTTTTCATACCGAGTCACCGTTCACTCGGCTCAGCGAGAAAACGCTATTTCGCCGCTTCTGAGCGCCGAACACGCGAAATCGACCTATTTGCGATCTGTAAGCAGATTCGCTTTCTGGGCGTTTCAGACGTCGAAACGCACGGGAGAAACGATAAAACTGCTCCTCCGTGCATTTTTCATACCGAGTCACCGTTCACTCGGCTCAGCGAGAAAACGCTATTTCGCCGCTTCTGAGCGCCGAACACGCGAAATCGACCTATTGGCGATCTGTAAGCAGATTCGCTTTCTGGGCGTTTCAGACGTCGAAACGCACGGGAGAAACGATAAAACTGCTCCTCCGTGCATTTTTCATACCGAGTCACCGTTCACTCGGCTCAGCGAGAAAACGCTATTTCGCCGCTTCTGAGCGCCGAACACGCGAAATCGACCTATTTGCGATCTGTAAGCAGATTCGCTTTCTGGGCGTTTCAGACGTCGAAACGCACGGGAGAAACGATAAAACTGCTCCTCCGTGCATTTTTCATACCGAGTCACCGTTCACTCGGCTCAGCGAGAAAACGCTATTTCGCCGCTTCTGAGCGCCGAACACGCGAAATCGACCTATTTGCGATCTGTAAGCAGATTCGCTTTCTGGGCGTTTCAGACGTCGAAACGCACGGGAGAAACGATAAAACTGCTCCTCCGTGCATTTTTCATACCGAGTCACCGTTCACTCGGCTCAGCGAGAAAACGCTATTTCGCCGCTTCTGAGCGCCGAACACGCGAAATCGACCTATTTGCGATCTGTAAGCAGATTCGCTTTCTGGGCGTTTCAGACGTCGAAACGCACGGGAGAAACGATAAAACTGCTCCTCCGTGCATTTTTCATACCGAGTCACCGTTCACTCGGCTCAGCGAGAAAACGCTATTTCGCCGCTTCTGAGCGCCGAACACGCGAAATCGACCTATTTGCGATCTGTAAGCAGATTCGCTTTCTGGGCGTTTCAGACGTCGAAACGCACGGGAGAAACGATAAAACTGCTCCTCCGTGCATTTTTCATACCGAGTCACCGTTCACTCGGCTCAGCGAGAAAACGCTATTTCGCCGCTTCTGAGCGCCGAACACGCGAAATCGACCTATTTGCGATCTGTAAGCAGATTCGCTTTCTGGGCGTTTCAGACGTCGAAACGCACGGGAGAAACGATAAAACTGCTCCTCCGTGCATTTTTCATACCGAGTCACCGTTCACTCGGCTCAGCGAGAAAACGCTATTTCGCCGCTTCTGAGCGCCGAACACGCGAAATCGACCTATTTGCGATCTGTAAGCAGATTCGCTTTCTGGGCGTTTCAGACGTCGAAACGCACGGGAGAAACGATAAAACTGCTCCTCCGTGCATTTTTCATACCGAGTCACCGTTCACTCGGCTCAGCGAGAAAACGCTATTTCGCCGCTTCTGAGCGCCGAACACGCGAAATCGACCTATTTGCGATCTGTAAGCAGATTCGCTTTCTGGGCGTTTCAGACGTCGAAACGCACGGGAGAAACGATAAAACTGCTCCTCCGTGCATTTTTCATACCGAGTCACCGTTCACTCGGCTCAGCGAGAAAACGCTATTTCGCCGCTTCTGAGCGCCGAACACGCGAAATCGACCTATTTGCGATCTGTAAGCAGATTCGCTTTCTGGGCGTTTCAGACGTCGAAACGCACGGGAGAAACGATAAAACTGCTCCTCCGTGCATTTTTCATACCGAGTCACCGTTCACTCGGCTCAGCGAGAAAACGCTATTTCGCCGCTTCTGAGCGCCGAACACGCGAAATCGACCTATTGGCGATCTGTAAGCAGATTCGCTTTCTGGGCGTTTCAGACGTCGAAACGCACGGGAGAAACGATAAAACTGCTCCTCCGTGCATTTTTCATACCGAGTCACCGTTCACTCGGCTCAGCGAGAAAACGCTATTTCGCCGCTTCTGAGCGCCGAACACGCGAAATCGACCTATTTGCGATCTGTAAGCAGATTCGCTTTCTGGGCGTTTCAGACGTCGAAACGCACGGGAGAAACGATAAAACTGCTCCTCCGTGCATTTTTCATACCGAGTCACCGTTCACTCGGCTCAGCGAGAAAACGCTATTTCGCCGCTTCTGAGCGCCGAACACGCGAAATCGACCTATTTGCGATCTGTAAGCAGATTCGCTTTCTGGGCGTTTCAGACGTCGAAACGCACGGGAGAAACGATAAAACTGCTCCTCCGTGCATTTTTCATACCGAGTCACCGTTCACTCGGCTCAGCGAGAAAACGCTATTTCGCCGCTTCTGAGCGCCGAACACGCGAAATCGACCTATTTGCGATCTGTAAGCAGATTCGCTTTCTGGGCGTTTCAGACGTCGAAACGCACGGGAGAAACGATAAAACTGCTCCTCCGTGCATTTTTCATACCGAGTCACCGTTCACTCGGCTCAGCGAGAAAACGCTATTTCGCCGCTTCTGAGCGCCGAACACGCGAAATCGACCTATTGGCGATCTGTAAGCAGATTCGCTTTCTGGGCGTTTCAGACGTCGAAACGCACGGGAGAAACGATAAAACTGCTCCTCCGTGCATTTTTCATACCGAGTCACCGTTCACTCGGCTCAGCGAGAAAACGCTATTTCGCCGCTTCTGAGCGCCGAACACGCGAAATCGACCTATTTGCGATCTGTAAGCAGATTCGCTTTCTGGGCGTTTCAGACGTCGAAACGCACGGGAGAAACGATAAAACTGCTCCTCCGTGCATTTTTCATACCGAGTCACCGTTCACTCGGCTCAGCGAGAAAACGCTATTTCGCCGCTTCTGAGCGCCGAACACGCGAAATCGACCTATTGGCGATCTGTAAGCAGATTCGCTTTCTGGGCGTTTCAGACGTCGAAACGCACGGGAGAAACGATAAAACTGCTCCTCCGTGCATTTTTCATACCGAGTCACCGTTCACTCGGCTCAGCGAGAAAACGCTATTTCGCCGCTTCTGAGCGCCGAACACGCGAAATCGACCTATTTGCGATCTGTAAGCAGATTCGCTTTCTGGGCGTTTCAGACGTCGAAACGCACGGGAGAAACGATAAAACTGCTCCTCCGTGCATTTTTCATACCGAGTCACCGTTCACTCGGCTCAGCGAGAAAACGCTATTTCGCCGCTTCTGAGCGCCGAACACGCGAAATCGACCTATTTGCGATCTGTAAGCAGATTCGCTTTCTGGGCGTTTCAGACGTCGAAACGCACGGGAGAAACGATAAAACTGCTCCTCCGTGCATTTTTCATACCGAGTCACCGTTCACTCGGCTCAGCGAGAAAACGCTATTTCGCCGCTTCTGAGCGCCGAACACGCGAAATCGACCTATTTGCGATCTGTAAGCAGATTCGCTTTCTGGGCGTTTCAGACGTCGAAACGCACGGGAGAAACGATAAAACTGCTCCTCCGTGCATTTTTCATACCGAGTCACCGTTCACTCGGCTCAGCGAGAAAACGCTATTTCGCCGCTTCTGAGCGCCGAACACGCGAAATCGACCTATTTGCGATCTGTAAGCAGATTCGCTTTCTGGGCGTTTCAGACGTCGAAACGCACGGGAGAAACGATAAAACTGCTCCTCCGTGCATTTTTCATACCGAGTCACCGTTCACTCGGCTCAGCGAGAAAACGCTATTTCGCCGCTTCTGAGCGCCGAACACGCGAAATCGACCTATTTGCGATCTGTAAGCAGATTCGCTTTCTGGGCGTTTCAGACGTCGAAACGCACGGGAGAAACGATAAAACTGCTCCTCCGTGCATTTTTCATACCGAGTCACCGTTCACTCGGCTCAGCGAGAAAACGCTATTTCGCCGCTTCTGAGCGCCGAACACGCGAAATCGACCTATTTGCGATCTGTAAGCAGATTCGCTTTCTGGGCGTTTCAGACGTCGAAACGCACGGGAGAAACGATAAAACTGCTCCTCCGTGCATTTTTCATACCGAGTCACCGTTCACTCGGCTCAGCGAGAAAACGCTATTTAAATCGACCTATTTGCGATCTGTAAGCAGATTCGCTTTCTGGGCGTTTCAGACGTCGAAACGCACGGGAGAAACGATAAAACTGCTCCTCCGTGCATTTTTCATACCGAGTCACCGTTCACTCGGCTCAGCGAGAAAACGCTATTTCGCCGCTTCTGAGCGCCGAACACGCGAAATCGACCTATTGGCGATCTGTAAGCAGATTCGCTTTCTGGGCGTTTCAGACGTCGAAACGCACGGGAGAAACGATAAAACTGCTCCTCCGTGCATTTTTCATACCGAGTCACCGTTCACTCGGCTCAGCGAGAAAACGCTATTTCGCCGCTTCTGAGCGCCGAACACGCGAAATCGACCGACCTATTGGCGATCTGTAAGCAGATTCGCTTTCTGGGCGTTTCAGACGTCGAAACGCACGGGAGAAACGATAAAACTGCTCCTCCGTGCATTTTTCATACCGAGTCACCGTTCACTCGGCTCAGCGAGAAAACGCTATTTCGCCGCTTCTGAGCGCCGAAAACGCGAAATCGACCTATTTGCGATCTGTAAGCAGATTCGCTTTCTGGGCGTTTCAGACGTCGAAACGCACGGGAGAAACGATAAAACTGCTCCTCCGTGCATTTTTCATACCGAGTCACCGTTCACTCGGCTCAGCGAGAAAACGCTATTTCGCCGCTTCTGAGCGCCGAACACGCGAAATCGACCTATTGGCGATCTGTAAGCACGAGTCACCGTTCACTCGGCTCAGCGAGAAAACGCTATTTCGCCGCTTCTGAGCGCCGAACACGCGAAATCGACCTATTTGCGATCTGTAAGCAGATTCGCTTTCTGGGCGTTTCAGACGTCGAAACGCACGGGAGAAACGATAAAACTGCTCCTCCGTGCATTTTTCATACCGAGTCACCGTTCACTCGGCTCAGCGAGAAAACGCTATTTCGCCGCTTCTGAGCGCCGAACACGCGAAATCGACCTATTTGCGATCTGTAAGCAGATTCGCTTTCTGGGCGTTTCAGACGTCGAAACGCACGGGAGAAACGATAAAACTGCTCCTCCGTGCATTTTTCATACCGAGTCACCGTTCACTCGGCTCAGCGAGAAAACGCTATTTCGCCGCTTCTGAGCGCCGAACACGCGAAATCGACCTATTTGCGATCTGTAAGCAGATTCGCTTTCTGGGCGTTTCAGACGTCGAAACGCACGGGAGAAACGATAAAACTGCTCCTCCGTGCATTTTTCATACCGAGTCACCGTTCACTCGGCTCAGCGAGAAAACGCTATTTCGCCGCTTCTGAGCGCCGAACACGCGAAATCGACCTATTGGCGATCTGTAAGCAGATTCGCTTTCTGGGCGTTTCAGACGTCGAAACGCACGGGAGAAACGATAAAACTGCTCCTCCGTGCATTTTTCATACCGAGTCACCGTTCACTCGGCTCAGCGAGAAAACGCTATTTCGCCGCTTCTGAGCGCCGAACACGCGAAATCGACCTATTTGCGATCTGTAAGCAGATTCGCTTTCTGGGCGTTTCAGACGTCGAAACGCACGGGAGAAACGATAAAACTGCTCCTCCGTGCATTTTTCATACCGAGTCACCGTTCACTTTGCTTCGCCGCTTCTGAGCGCCGAACACGCGAAATCGACCTATTTGCGATCTGTAAGCAGATTCGCTTTCTGGGCGTTTCAGACGTCGAAACGCACGGGAGAAACGATAAAACTGCTCCTCCGTGCATTTTTCATACCGAGTCACCGTTCACTCGGAGAAGCGAGAAAACGCTATTTCGCCGCTTCTGAGCGAACACGCGAAATCGACCTATTTGCGATCTGTAAGCAGATTCGCTTTCTGGGCGTTTCAGACGTCGAAACGCACGGGAGAAACGATAAAACTGCTCCTCCGTGCATTTTTCATACCGCGTCACCGTTCACTCGGCTCAGCGAGAAAACGCTATTTCGCCGCTTCTGAGCGCCGAACACGCGAAATCGACCTATTTGCGATCTGTAAGCAGATTCGCTTTCTGGGCGTTTCAGACGTCGAAACGCACGGGAGAAACGATAAAACTGCTCCTCCGTGCATTTTTCATACCGAGTCACCGTTCACTCGGCTCAGCGAGAAAACGCTATTTCGCCGCTTCTGAGCGCCGAACACGCGAAATCGACCTATTTGCGATCTGTAAGCAGATTCGCTTTCTGGGCGTTTCAGACGTCGAAACGCACGGGAGAAACGATAAAACTGCTCCTCCGTGCATTTTTCATACCGAGTCACCGTTCACTCGGCTCAGCGAGAAAACGCTATTTCGCCGCTTCTGAGCGCCGAACACGCGAAATCGACCTATTTGCGATCTGTAAGCAGATTCGCTTTCTGGGCGTTTCAGACGTCGAAACGCACGGGAGAAACGATAAAACTGCTCCTCCGTGCATTTTTCATACCGAGTCACCGTTCACTCGGCTCAGCGAGAAAACGCTATTTCGCCGCTGCTGAGCGCCGAACACGCGAAATCGACCTATTGGCGATCTGTAAGCAGATTCGCTTTCTGGGCGTTTCAGACGTCGAAACGCACGGGAGAAACGATAAAACTGCTCCTCCGTGCATTTTTCATACCGAGTCACCGTTCACTCGGCTCAGCGAGAAAACGCTATTTCGCCGCTTCTGAGCGCCGAACACGCGAAATCGACCTATTTGCGATCTGTAAGCAGATTCGCTTTCTGGGCGTTTCAGACGTCGAAACGCACGGGAGAAACGATAAAACTGCTCCTCCGTGCATTTTTCATACCGAGTCACCGTTCACTCGGCTCAGCGAGAAAACGCTATTTCGCCGCTTCTGAGCGCCGAACACGCGAAATCGACCTATTTGCGATCTGTAAGCAGATTCGCTTTCTGGGCGTTTCAGACGTCGAAACGCACGGGAGAAACGATAAAACTGCTCCTCCGTGCATTTTTCATACCGAGTCACCGTTCACTCGGCTCAGCGAGAAAACGCTATTTCGCCGCTTCTGAGCGCCGAAAACGCGAAATCGACCTATTTGCGATCTGTAAGCAGATTCGCTTTCTGGGCGTTTCAGACGTCGAAACGCACGGGAGAAACGATAAAACTGCTCCTCCGTGCATTTTTCATACCGAGTCACCGTTCACTCGGCTCAGCGAGAAAACGCTATTTCGCCGCTTCTGAGCGCCGAACACGCGAAATCGACCTATTTGCGATCTGTAAGCAGATTCGCTTTCTGGGCGTTTCAGACGTCGAAACGCACGGGAGAAACGATAAAACTGCTCCTCCGTGCATTTTTCATACCGAGTCACCGTTCACTCGGCTCAGCGAGAAAACGCTATTTCGCCGCTTCTGAGCGCCGAACACGCGAAATCGACCTATTGGCGATCTGTAAGCAGATTCGCTTTCTGGGCGTTTCAGACGTCGAAACGCACGGGAGAAACGATAAAACTGCTCCTCCGTGCATTTTTCATACCTGAGTCACCGTTCACTCGGCTCAGCGAGAAAACGCTATTTCGCCGCTTCTGAGCGCCGAACACGCGAAATCGACCTATTTGCGATCTGTAAGCAGATTCGCTTTCTGGGCGTTTCAGACGTCGAAACGCACGGGAGAAACGATAAAACTGCTCCTCCGTGCATTTTTCATACCGAGTCACCGTTCACTCGGCTCAGCGAGAAAACGCTATTTCGCCGCTTCTGAGCGCCGAACACGCGAAATCGACCTATTTGCGATCTGTAAGCAGATTCGCTTTCTGGGCGTTTCAGACGTCGAAACGCACGGGAGAAACGATAAAACTGCTCCTCCGTGCATTTTTCATACCGAGTCACCGTTCACTCGGCTCAGCGAGAAAACGCTATTTCGCCGCTTCTGAGCGCCGAACACGCGAAATCGACCTATTGGCGATCTGTAAGCAGATTCGCTTTCTGGGCGTTTCAGACGTCGAAACGCACGGGAGAAACGATAAAACTGCTCCTCCGTGATTTTTCATACCGAGTCACCGTTCACTCGGCTCAGCGAGAAAACGCTATTTCGCCGCTTCTGAGCGCCGAACACGCGAAATCGACCTATTTGCGATCTGTAAGCAGATTCGCTTTCTGGGCGTTTCAGACGTCGAAACGCACGGGAGAAACGATAAAACTGCTCCTCCGTGCATTTTTCATACCGAGTCACCGTTCACTCGGCTCAGCGAGAAAACGCTATTTCGCCGCTTCTGAGCGCCGAACACGCGAAATCGACCTATTTGCGATCTGTAAGCAGATTCGCTTTCTGGGCGTTTCAGACGTCGAAACGCACGGGAGAAACGATAAAACTGCTCCTCCGTGCATTTTTCATACCGAGTCACCGTTCACTCGGCTCAGCGAGAAAACGCTATTTCGCCGCTTCTGAGCGCCGAACACGCGAAATCGACCTATTTGCGATCTGTAAGCAGATTCGCTTTCTGGGCGTTTCAGACGTCGAAACGCACGGGAGAAACGATAAAACTGCTCCTCCGTGCATTTTTCATACCGAGTCACCGTTCACTCGGCTCAGCGAGAAAACGCTATTTCGCCGCTTCTGAGCGCCGAACACGCGAAATCGACCTATTTGCGATCTGTAAGCAGATTCGCTTTCTGGGCGTTTCAGACGTCGAAACGCACGGGAGAAACGATAAAACTGCTCCTCCGTGCATTTTTCATACCGAGTCACCGTTCACTCGGCTCAGCGAGAAAACGCTATTTCGCCGCTTCTGAGCGCCGAACACGCGAAATCGACCTATTTGCGATCTGTAAGCAGATTCGCTTTCTGGGCGTTTCAGACGTCGAAACGCACGGGAGAAACGATAAAACTGCTCCTCCGTGCATTTTTCATACCGAGTCACCGTTCACTCGGCTCAGCGAGAAAACGCTATTTCGCCGCTTCTGAGCGCCGAACACGCGAAATCGACCTATTTGCGATCTGTAAGCAGATTCGCTTTCTGGGCGTTTCAGACGTCGAAACGCACGGGAGAAACGATAAAACTGCTCCTCCGTGCATTTTTCATACCGAGTCACCGTTCACTCGGCTCAGCGAGAAAACGCTATTTCGCCGCTTCTGAGCGCCGAAAACGCGAAATCGACCTATTTGCGATCTGTAAGCAGATTCGCTTTCTGGGCGTTTCAGACGTCGAAACGCACGGGAGAAACGATAAAACTGCTCCTCCGTGCATTTTTCATACCGAGTCACCGTTCACTCGGCTCAGCGAGAAAACGCTATTTCGCCGCTTCTGAGCGCCGAACACGCGAAATCGACCTATTGGCGATCTGTAAGCAGATTCGCTTTCTGGGCGTTTCAGACGTCGAAACGCACGGGAGAAACGATAAAACTGCTCCTCCGTGCATTTTTCATACCGAGTCACCGTTCACTCGGCTCAGCGAGAAAACGCTATTTCGCCGCTTCTGAGCGCCGAACACGCGAAATCGACCTATTTGCGATCTGTAAGCAGATTCGCTTTCTGAGCGTTTCAGACGTCGAAACGCACGGGAGAAACGATAAAACTGCTCCTCCGTGCATTTTTCATACCGAGTCACCGTTCACTCGGCTCAGCGAGAAAACGCTATTTCGCCGCTTCTGAGCGCCGAACACGCGAAATCGACCTATTTGCGATCTGTAAGCAGATTCGCTTTCTGGGCGTTTCAGACGTCGAAACGCACGGGAGAAACGATAAAACTGCTCCTCCGTGCATTTTTCATACCGAGTCACCGTTCACTCGGCTCAGCGAGAAAACGCTATTTCGCCGCTTCTGAGCGCCGAACACGCGAAATCGACCTATTTGCGATCTGTAAGCAGATTCGCTTTCTGGGCGTTTCAGACGTCGAAACGCACGGGAGAAACGATAAAACTGCTCCTCCGTGCATTTTTCATACCGAGTCACCGTTCACTCGGCTCAGCGAGAAAACGCTATTTCGCCGCTTCTGAGCGCCGAACACGCGAAATCGACCTATTTGCGATCTGTAAGCAGATTCGCTTTCTGGGCGTTTCAGACGTCGAAACGCACGGGAGAAACGATAAAACTGCTCCTCCGTGCATTTTTCATACCGAGTCACCGTTCACTCGGCTCAGCGAGAAAACGCTATTTCGCCGCTTCTGAGCGCCGAACACGCGAAATCGACCTATTTGCGATCTGTAAGCAGATTCGCTTTCTGGGCGTTTCAGACGTCGAAACGCACGGGAGAAACGATAAAACTGCTCCTCCGTGCATTTTTCATACCGAGTCACCGTTCACTCGGCTCAGCGAGAAAACGCTATTTCGCCGCTTCTGAGCGCCGAACACGCGAAATCGACCTATTTGCGATCTGTAAGCAGATTCGCTTTCTGGGCGTTTCAGACGTCGAAACGCACGGGAGAAACGATAAAACTGCTCCTCCGTGCATTTTTCATACCGAGTCACCGTTCACTCGGCTCAGCGAGAAAACGCTATTTCGCCGCTTCTGAGCGCCGAACACGCGAAATCGACCTTTATTTGCGATCTGTTAAGCAGATTCGCTTTCTGGGCGTTTCAGACGTCGAAACGCACGGGAGAAACGATAAAACTGCTCCTCCGTGCATTTTTCATACCGAGTCACCGTTCACTCGGCTCAGCGAGAAAACGCTATTTCGCCGCTTCTGAGCGCCGAACACGCGAAATCGACCTATTTGCGATCTGTAAGCAGATTCGCTTTCTGGGCGTTTCAGACGTCGAAACGCACGGGAGAAACGATAAAACTGCTCCTCCGTGCATTTTTCATACCGAGTCACCGTTCACTCGGCTCAGCGAGAAAACGCTATTTCGCCGCTTCTGAGCGCCGAACACGCGAAATCGACCTATTTGCGATCTGTAAGCAGATTCGCTTTCTGGGCGTTTCAGACGTCGAAACGCACGGGAGAAACGATAAAACTGCTCCTCCGTGCATTTTTCATACCGAGTCACCGTTCACTCGGCTCAGCGAGAAAACGCTATTTCGCCGCTTCTGAGCGCCGAACACACGAAATCGACCTATTTGCGATCTGTAAGCAGATTCGCTTTCTGGGCGTTTCAGACGTCGAAACGCACGGGAGAAACGATAAAACTGCTCCTCCGTGCATTTTTCATACCGAGTCACCGTTCACTCGGCTCAGCGAGAAAACGCTATTTCGCCGCTTCTGAGCGCCGAACACGCGAAATCGACCTATTTGCGATCTGTAAGCAGATTCGCTTTCTGGGCGTTTCAGACGTCGAAACGCACGGGAGAAACGATAAAACTGCTCCTCCGTGCATTTTTCATACCGAGTCACCGTTCACTCGGCTCAGCGAGAAAACGCTATTTCGCCGCTTCTGAGCGCCGAAAACGCGAAATCGACCTATTTGCGATCTGTAAGCAGATTCGCTTTCTGGGCGTTTCAGACGTCGAAACGCACGGGAGAAACGATAAAACTGCTCCTCCGTGCATTTTTCATACCGAGTCACCGTTCACTCGGCTCAGCGAGAAAACGCTATTTCGCCGCTTCTGAGCGCCGTAACACGCGAAATCGACCTATTTGCGATCTGTAAGCAGATTCGCTTTCTGGGCGTTTCAGACGTCGAAACGCACGG
This sequence comes from Cryptocheilus praepositus, assembly GCA_033815515.1. Classification (NCBI taxonomy): domain Eukaryota; kingdom Metazoa; phylum Arthropoda; class Insecta; order Hymenoptera; family Pompilidae; genus Cryptocheilus; species Cryptocheilus praepositus. The sequence goes on along the minus strand of JAWWQZ010000072.1, from coordinate 42,416 downwards.
GAGAAACGATAAAACTGCTCCTCCGTGCATTTTTCATACCGAGTCACCGTTCACTCGGCTCAGCGAGAAAACGCTATTTCGCCGCTTCTGAGCGCCGAACACGCGAAATCGACCTATTTGCGATCTGTAAGCAGATTCGCTTTCTGGGCGTTTCAGACGTCGAAACGCACGGGAGAAACGATAAAACTGCTCCTCCGTGCATTTTTCATACCGAGTCACCGTTCACTCGGCTCAGCGAGAAAACGCTATTTCGCCGCTTCTGAGCGCCGAACACGCGAAATCGACCTATTTGCGATCTGTAAGCAGATTCGCTTTCTGGGCGTTTCAGACGTCGAAACGCACGGGAGAAACGATAAAACTGCTCCTCCGTGCATTTTTCATACCGAGTCACCGTTCACTCGGCTCAGCGAGAAAAAGCTATTTCGCCGCTTCTGAGCGCCGAACACGCGAAATCGACCTATTTGCGATCTGTAAGCAGATTCGCTTTCTGGGCGTTTCAGACGTCGAAACGCACGGGAGAAACGATAAAACTGCTCCTCCGTGCATTTTTCATACCGAGTCACCGTTCACTCGGCTCAGCGAGAAAACGCTATTTCGCCGCTTCTGAGCGCCGAAAACGCGAAATCGACCTATTTGCGATCTGTAAGCAGATTCGCTTTCTGGGCGTTTCAGACGTCGAAACGCACGGGAGAAACGATAAAACTGCTCCTCCGTGCATTTTTCATACCGAGTCACCGTTCACTCGGCTCAGCGAGAAAACGCTATTTCGCCGCTTCTGAGCGCCGAACACGCGAAATCGACCTATTTGCGATCTGTAAGCAGATTCGCTTTCTGGGCGTTTCAGACGTCGAAACGCACGGGAGAAACGATAAAACTGCTCCTCCGTGCATTTTTCATACCGAGTCACCGTTCACTCGGCTCAGCGAGAAAACGCTATTTCGCCGCTTCTGAGCGCCGAAAACGCGAAATCGACCTATTTGCGATCTGTAAGCAGATTCGCTTTCTGGGCGTTTCAGACGTCGAAACGCACGGGAGAAACGATAAAACTGCTCCTCCGTGCATTTTTCATACCGAGTCACCGTTCACTCGGCTCAGCGAGAAAACGCTATTTCGCCGCTTCTGAGCGCCGAACACGCGAAATCGACCTATTTGCGATCTGTAAGCAGATTCGCTTTCTGGGCGTTTCAGACGTCGAAACGCACGGGAGAAACGATAAAACTGCTCCTCCGTGCATTTTTCATACCGAGTCACCGTTCACTCGGCTCAGCGAGAAAACGCTATTTCGCCGCTTCTGAGCGCCGAACACGCGAAATCGACCTATTGGCGATCTGTAAGCAGATTCGCTTTCTGGGCGTTTCAGACGTCGAAACGCACGGGAGAAACGATAAAACTGCTCCTCCGTGCATTTTTCATACCGAGTCACCGTTCACTCGGCTCAGCGAGAAAACGCTATTTCGCCGCTTCTGAGCGCCGAACACGCGAAATCGACCTATTTGCGATCTGTAAGCAGATTCGCTTTCTGGGCGTTTCAGACGTCGAAACGCACGGGAGAAACGATAAAACTGCTCCTCCGTGCATTTTTCATACCGAGTCACCGTTCACTCGGCTCAGCGAGAAAACGCTATTTCGCCGCTTCTGAGCGCCGAACACGCGAAATCGACCTATTTGCGATCTGTAAGCAGATTCGCTTTCTGGGCGTTTCAGACGTCGAAACGCACGGGAGAAACGATAAAACTGCTCCTCCGTGCATTTTTCATACCGAGTCACCGTTCACTCGGCTCAGCGAGAAAACGCTATTTCGCCGCTTCTGAGCGCCGAAAACGCGAAATCGACCTATTTGCGATCTGTAAGCAGATTCGCTTTCTGGGCGTTTCAGACGTCGAAACGCACGGGAGAAACGATAAAACTGCTCCTCCGTGCATTTTTCATACCGAGTCACCGTTCACTCGGCTCAGCGAGAAAACGCTATTTCGCCGCTTCTGAGCGCCGAACACGCGAAATCGACCTATTTGCGATCTGTAAGCAGATTCGCTTTCTGGGCGTTTCAGACGTCGAAACGCACGGGAGAAACGATAAAACTGCTCCTCCGTGCATTTTTCATACCGAGTCACCGTTCACTCGGCTCAGCGAGAAAACGCTATTTCGCCGCTTCTGAGCGCCGAAAACGCGAAATCGACCTATTTGCGATCTGTAAGCAGATTCGCTTTCTGGGCGTTTCAGACGTCGAAACGCACGGGAGAAACGATAAAACTGCTCCTCCGTGCATTTTTCATACCGAGTCACCGTTCACTCGGCTCAGCGAGAAAACGCTATTTCGCCGCTTCTGAGCGCCGAACACGCGAAATCGACCTATTTGCGATCTGTAAGCAGATTCGCTTTCTGGGCGTTTCAGACGTCGAAACGCACGGGAGAAACGATAAAACTGCTCCTCCGTGCATTTTTCATACCGAGTCACCGTTCACTCGGCTCAGCGAGAAAACGCTATTTCGCCGCTTCTGAGCGCCGAACACGCGAAATCGACCTATTTGCGATCTGTAAGCAGATTCGCTTTCTGGGCGTTTCAGACGTCGAAACGCACGGGAGAAACGATAAAACTGCTCCTCCGTGCATTTTTCATACCGAGTCACCGTTCACTCGGCTCAGCGAGAAAACGCTATTTCGCCGCTTCTGAGCGCCGAACACGCGAAATCGACCTATTTGCGATCTGTAAGCAGATTCGCTTTCTGGGCGTTTCAGACGTCGAAACGCACGGGAGAAACGATAAAACTGCTCCTCCGTGCATTTTTCATACCGAGTCACCGTTCACTCGGCTCAGCGAGAAAACGCTATTTCGCCGCTTCTGAGCGCCGAACACGCGAAATCGACCTATTTGCGATCTGTAAGCAGATTCGCTTTCTGGGCGTTTCAGACGTCGAAACGCACGGGAGAAACGATAAAACTGCTCCTCCGTGCATTTTTCATACCGAGTCACCGTTCACTCGGCTCAGCGAGAAAACGCTATTTCGCCGCTTCTGAGCGCCGAACACGCGAAATCGACCTATTGGCGATCTGTAAGCAGATTCGCTTTCTGGGCGTTTCAGACGTCGAAACGCACGGGAGAAACGATAAAACTGCTCCTCCGTGCATTTTTCATACCGAGTCACCGTTCACTCGGCTCAGCGAGAAAACGCTATTTCGCCGCTTCTGAGCGCCGAACACGCGAAATCGACCTATTTGCGATCTGTAAGCAGATTCGCTTTCTGGGCGTTTCAGACGTCGAAACGCACGGGAGAAACGATAAAACTGCTCCTCCGTGCATTTTTCATACCGAGTCACCGTTCACTCGGCTCAGCGAGAAAACGCTATTTCGCCGCTTCTGAGCGCCGAACACGCGAAATCGACCTATTGGCGATCTGTAAGCAGATTCGCTTTCTGGGCGTTTCAGACGTCGAAACGCACGGGAGAAACGATAAAACTGCTCCTCCGTGCATTTTTCATACCGAGTCACCGTTCACTCGGCTCAGCGAGAAAACGCTATTTCGCCGCTTCTGAGCGCCGAACACGCGAAATCGACCTATTGGCGATCTGTAAGCAGATTCGCTTTCTGGGCGTTTCAGACGTCGAAACGCACGGGAGAAACGATAAAACTGCTCCTCCGTGCATTTTTCATACCGAGTCACCGTTCACTCGGCTCAGCGAGAAAACGCTATTTCGCCGCTTCTGAGCGCCGAACACGCGAAATCGACCTATTGGCGATCTGTAAGCAGATTCGCTTTCTGGGCGTTTCAGACGTCGAAACGCACGGGAGAAACGATAAAACTGCTCCTCCGTGCATTTTTCATACCGAGTCACCGTTCACTCGGCTCAGCGAGAAAACGCTATTTCGCCGCTTCTGAGCGCCGAACACGCGAAATCGACCTATTTGCGATCTGTAAGCAGATTCGCTTTCTGGGCGTTTCAGACGTCGAAACGCACGGGAGAAACGATAAAACTGCTCCTCCGTGCATTTTTCATACCGAGTCACCGTTCACTCGGCTCAGCGAGAAAACGCTATTTCGCCGCTTCTGAGCGCCGAACACGCGAAATCGACCTATTTGCGATCTGTAAGCAGATTCGCTTTCTGGGCGTTTCAGACGTCGAAACGCACGGGAGAAACGATAAAACTGCTCCTCCGTGCATTTTTCATACCGAGTCACCGTTCACTCGGCTCAGCGAGAAAACGCTATTTCGCCGCTTCTGAGCGCCGAACACGCGAAATCGACCTATCGGCTCAGCGAAAAACGCTATTTCGCCGCTTCTGAGCGAGCGCCGAACACGCGAAATCGACCTATTTGCGATCTGTAAGCAGATTCGCTTTCTGGGCGTTTCAGACGTCGAAACGCACGGGAGAAACGATAAAACTGCTCCTCCGTGCATTTTTCATACCGAGTCACCGTTCACTCGGCTCAGCGAGAAAACGCTATTTCGCCGCTTCTGAGCGCCGAACACGCGAAATCGACCTATTTGCGATCTGTAAGCAGATTCGCTTTCTGGGCGTTTCAGACGTCGAAACGCACGGGAGAAACGATAAAACTGCTCCTCCGTGCATTTTTCATACCGAGTCACCGTTCACTCGGCTCAGCGAGAAAACGCTATTTCGCCGCTTCTGAGCGCCGAACACGCGAAATCGACCTATTTGCGATCTGTAAGCAGATTCGCTTTCTGGGCGTTTCAGACGTCGAAACGCACGGGAGAAACGATAAAACTGCTCCTCCGTGCATTTTTCATACCGAGTCACCGTTCACTCGGCTCAGCGAGAAAACGCTATTTCGCCGCTTCTGAGCGCCGAACACGCGAAATCGACCTATTTGCGATCTGTAAGCAGATTCGCTTTCTGGGCGTTTCAGACGTCGAAACGCACGGGAGAAACGATAAAACTGCTCCTCCGTGAGCATTTTTCATACCGAGTCACCGTTCACTCGGCTCAGCGAGAAAACGCTATTTCGCCGCTTCTGAGCGCCGAACACGCGAAATCGACCTATTTGCGATCTGTAAGCAGATTCGCTTTCTGGGCGTTTCAGACGTCGAAACGCACGGGAGAAACGATAAAACTGCTCCTCCGTGCATTTTTCATACCGAGTCACCGTTCACTCGGCTCAGCGAGAAAACGCTATTTCGCCGCTTCTGAGCGCCGAACACGCGAAATCGACCTATTTGCGATCTGTAAGCAGATTCGCTTTCTGGGCGTTTCAGACGTCGAAACGCACGGGAGAAACGATAAAACTGCTCCTCCGTGCATTTTTCATACCGAGTCACCGTTCACTCGGCTCAGCGAGAAAACGCTATTTCGCCGCTTCTGAGCGCCGAACACGCGAAATCGACCTATTTGCGATCTGTAAGCAGATTCGCTTTCTGGGCGTTTCAGACGTCGAAACGCACGGGAGAAACGATAAAACTGCTCCTCCGTGCATTTTTCATACCGAGTCACCGTTCACTCGGCTCAGCGAGAAAACGCTATTTCGCCGCTTCTGAGCGCCGAACACGCGAAATCGACCTATTTGCGATCTGTAAGCAGATTCGCTTTCTGGGCGTTTCAGACGTCGAAACGCACGGGAGAAACGATAAAACTGCTCCTCCGTGCATTTTTCATACCGAGTCACCGTTCACTCGGCTCAGCGAGAAAACGCTATTTCGCCGCTTCTGAGCGCCGAACACGCGAAATCGACCTATTTGCGATCTGTAAGCAGATTCGCTTTCTGGGCGTTTCAGACGTCGAAACGCACGGGAGAAACGATAAAACTGCTCCTCCGTGCATTTTTCATACCGAGTCACCGTTCACTCGGCTCAGCGAGAAAACGCTATTTCGCCGCTTCTGAGCGCCGAACACGCGAAATCGACCTATTTGCGATCTGTAAGCAGATTCGCTTTCTGGGCGTTTCAGACGTCGAAACGCACGGGAGAAACGATAAAACTGCTCCTCCGTGCATTTTTCATACCGAGTCACCGTTCACTCGGCTCAGCGAGAAAACGCTATTTCGCCGCTTCTGAGCGCCGAACACGCGAAATCGACCTATTTGCGATCTGTAAGCAGATTCGCTTTCTGGGCGTTTCAGACGTCGAAACGCACGGGAGAAACGATAAAACTGCTCCTCCGTGCATTTTTCATACCGAGTCACCGTTCACTCGGCTCAGCGAGAAAACGCTATTTCGCCGCTTCTGAGCGCCGAACACGCGAAATCGACCTATTTGCGATCTGTAAGCAGATTCGCTTTCTGGGCGTTTCAGACGTCGAAACGCACGGGAGAAACGATAAAACTGCTCCTCCGTGCATTTTTCATACCGAGTCACCGTTCACTCGGCTCAGCGAGAAAACGCTATTTCGCCGCTTCTGAGCGCCGAACACGCGAAATCGACCTATTTGCGATCTGTAAGCAGATTCGCTTTCTGGGCGTTTCAGACGTCGAAACGCACGGGAGAAACGATAAAACTGCTCCTCCGTGCATTTTTCATACCGAGTCACCGTTCACTCGGCTCAGCGAGAAAACGCTATTTCGCCGCTTCTGAGCGCCGAACACGCGAAATCGACCTATTTGCGATCTGTAAGCAGATTCGCTTTCTGGGCGTTTCAGACGTCGAAACGCACGGGAGAAACGATAAAACTGCTCCTCCGTGCATTTTTCATACCGAGTCACCGTTCACTCGGCTCAGCGAGAAAACGCTATTTCGCCGCTTCTGAGCGCCGAACACGCGAAATCGACCTATTTGCGATCTGTAAGCAGATTCGCTTTCTGGGCGTTTCAGACGTCGAAACGCACGGGAGAAACGATAAAACTGCTCCTCCGTGCATTTTTCATACCGAGTCACCGTTCACTCGGCTCAGCGAGAAAACGCTATTTCGCCGCTTCTGAGCGCCGAACACGCGAAATCGACCTATTTGCGATCTGTAAGCAGATTCGCTTTCTGGGCGTTTCAGACGTCGAAACGCACGGGAGAAACGATAAAACTGCTCCTCCGTGCATTTTTCATACCGAGTCACCGTTCACTCGGCTCAGCGAGAAAACGCTATTTCGCCGCTTCTGAGCGCCGAACACGCGAAATCGACCTATTTGCGATCTGTAAGCAGATTCGCTTTCTGGGCGTTTCAGACGTCGAAACGCACGGGAGAAACGATAAAACTGCTCCTCCGTGCATTTTTCATACCGAGTCACCGTTCACTCGGCTCAGCGAGAAAACGCTATTTCGCCGCTTCTGAGCGCCGAACACGCGAAATCGACCTATTTGCGATCTGTAAGCAGATTCGCTTTCTGGGCGTTTCAGACGTCGAACGCCGAAAACGCGAAATCGACCTATTTGCGATCTGTAAGCAGATTCGCTTTCTGGGCGTTTCAGACGTCGAAACGCACGGGAGAAACGATAAAACTGCTCCTCCGTGCATTTTTCATACCGAGTCACCGTTCACTCGGCTCAGCGAGAAAACGCTATTTCGCCGCTTCTGAGCGCCGAACACGCGAAATCGACCTATTTGCGATCTGTAAGCAGATTCGCTTTCTGGGCGTTTCAGACGTCGAAACGCACGGGAGAAACGATAAAACTGCTCCTCCGTGCATTTTTCATACCGAGTCACCGTTCACTCGGCTCAGCGAGAAAACGCTATTTCGCCGCTTCTGAGCGCCGAACACGCGAAATCGACCTATTGGCGATCTGTAAGCAGATTCGCTTTCTGGGCGTTTCAGACGTCGAAACGCACGGGAGAAACGATAAAACTGCTCCTCCGTGCATTTTTCATACCGAGTCACCGTTCACTCGGCTCAGCGAGAAAACGCTATTTCGCCGCTTCTGAGCGCCGAACACGCGAAATCGACCTATTGGCGATCTGTAAGCAATAAAACTGCTCCTCCGTGCATTTTTCATACCGAGTCACCGTTCACTCGGCTCAGCGAGAAAACGCTATTTCGCCGCTTCTGAGCGCCGAACACGCGAAATCGACCTATTTGCGATCTGTAAGCAGATTCGCTTTCTGGGCGTTTCAGACGTCGAAACGCACGGGAGAAACGATAAAACTGCTCCTCCGTGCATTTTTCATACCGAGTCACCGTTCACTCGGCTCAGCGAGAAAACGCTATTTCGCCGCTTCTGAGCGCCGAACACGCGAAATCGACCTATTTGCGATCTGTAAGCAGATTCGCTTTCTGGGCGTTTCAGACGTCGAAACGCACGGGAGAAACGATAAAACTGCTCCTCCGTGCATTTTTCATACCGAGTCACCGTTCACTCGGCTCAGCGAGAAAACGCTATTTCGCCGCTTCTGAGCGCCGAACACGCGAAATCGACCTATTTGCGATCTGTAAGCAGATTCGCTTTCTGGGCGTTTCAGACGTCGAAACGCACGGGAGAAACGATAAAACTGCTCCTCCGTGCATTTTTCATACCGAGTCACCGTTCACTCGGCTCAGCGAGAAAACGCTATTTCGCCGCTTCTGAGCGCCGAACACGCGAAATCGACCTATTTGCGATCTGTAAGCAGATTCGCTTTCTGGGCGTTTCAGACGTCGAAACGCACGGGAGAAACGATAAAACTGCTCCTCCGTGCATTTTTCATACCGAGTCACCGTTCACTCGGCTCAGCGAGAAAACGCTATTTCGCCGCTTCTGAGCGCCGAACACGCGAAATCGACCTATTTGCGATCTGTAAGCAGATTCGCTTTCTGGGCGTTTCAGACGTCGAAACGCACGGGAGAAACGATAAAACTGCTCCTCCGTGCATTTTTCATACCGAGTCACCGTTCACTCGGCTCAGCGAGAAAACGCTATTTCGCCGCTTCTGAGCGCCGAAAACGCGAAATCGACCTATTTGCGATCTGTAAGCAGATTCGCTTTCTGGGCGTTTCAGACGTCGAAACGCACGGGAGAAACGATAAAACTGCTCCTCCGTGCATTTTTCATACCGAGTCACCGTTCACTCGGCTCAGCGAGAAAACGCTATTTCGCCGCTTCTGAGCGCCGAACACGCGAAATCGACCTATTTGCGATCTGTAAGCAGATTCGCTTTCTGGGCGTTTCAGACGTCGAAACGCACGGGAGAAACGATAAAACTGCTCCTCCGTGCATTTTTCATACCGAGTCACCGTTCACTCGGCTCAGCGAGAAAACGCTATTTCGCCGCTTCTGAGCGCCGAACACGCGAAATCGACCTATTTGCGATCTGTAAGCAGATTCGCTTTCTGGGCGTTTCAGACGTCGAAACGCACGGGAGAAACGATAAAACTGCTCCTCCGTGCATTTTTCATACCGAGTCACCGTTCACTCGGCTCAGCGAGAAAACGCTATTTCGCCGCTTCTGAGCGCCGAACACGCGAAATCGACCTATTTGCGATCTGTAAGCAGATTCGCTTTCTGGGCGTTTCAGACGTCGAAACGCACGGGAGAAACGATAAAACTGCTCCTCCGTGCATTTTTCATACCGAGTCACCGTTCACTCGGCTCAGCGAGAAAACGCTATTTCGCCGCTTCTGAGCGCCGAACACGCGAAATCGACCTATTTGCGATCTGTAAGCAGATTCGCTTTCTGGGCGTTTCAGACGTCGAAACGCACGGGAGAAACGATAAAACTGCTCCTCCGTGCATTTTTCATACCGAGTCACCGTTCACTCGGCTCAGCGAGAAAACGCTATTTCGCCGCTTCTGAGCGCCGAACACGCGAAATCGACCTATTTGCGATCTGTAAGCAGATTCGCTTTCTGGGCGTTTCAGACGTCGAAACGCACGGGAGAAACGATAAAACTGCTCCTCCGTGCATTTTTCATACCGAGTCACCGTTCACTCGGCTCAGCGAGAAAACGCTATTTCGCCGCTTCTGAGCGCCGAACACGCGAAATCGACCTATTTGCGATCTGTAAGCAGATTCGCTTTCTGGGCGTTTCAGACGTCGAAACGCACGGGAGAAACGATAAAACTGCTCCTCCGTGCATTTTTCATACCGAGTCACCGTTCACTCGGCTCAGCGAGAAAACGCTATTTCGCCGCTTCTGAGCGCCGAAAACGCGAAATCGACCTATTTGCGATCTGTAAGCAGATTCGCTTTCTGGGCGTTTCAGACGTCGAAACGCACGGGAGAAACGATAAAACTGCTCCTCCGTGCATTTTTCATACCGAGTCACCGTTCACTCGGCTCAGCGAGAAAACGCTATTTCGCCGCTTCTGAGCGCCGAACACGCGAAATCGACCTATTTGCGATCTGTAAGCAGATTCGCTTTCTGGGCGTTTCAGACGTCGAAACGCACGGGAGAAACGATAAAACTGCTCCTCCGTGCATTTTTCATACCGAGTCACCGTTCACTCGGCTCAGCGAGAAAACGCTATTTCGCCGCTTCTGAGCGCCGAACACGCGAAATCGACCTATTGGCGATCTGTAAGCAGATTCGCTTTCTGGGCGTTTCAGACGTCGAAACGCACGGGAGAAACGATAAAACTGCTCCTCCGTGCATTTTTCATACCGAGTCACCGTTCACTCGGCTCAGCGAGAAAACGCTATTTCGCCGCTTCTGAGCGCCGAACACGCGAAATCGACCTATTTGCGATCTGTAAGCAGATTCGCTTTCTGGGCGTTTCAGACGTCGAAACGCACGGGAGAAACGATAAAACTGCTCCTCCGTGCATTTTTCATACCGAGTCACCGTTCACTCGGCTCAGCGAGAAAACGCTATTTCGCCGCTTCTGAGCGCCGAACACGCGAAATCGACCTATTTGCGATCTGTAAGCAGATTCGCTTTCTGGGCGTTTCAGACGTCGAAACGCACGGGAGAAACGATAAAACTGCTCCTCCGTGCATTTTTCATACCGAGTCACCGTTCACTCGGCTCAGCGAGAAAACGCTATTTCGCCGCTTCTGAGCGCCGAACACGCGAAATCGACCTATTTGCGATCTGTAAGCAGATTCGCTTTCTGGGCGTTTCAGACGTCGAAACGCACGGGAGAAACGATAAAACTGCTCCTCCGTGCATTTTTCATACCGAGTCACCGTTCACTCGGCTCAGCGAGAAAACGCTATTTCGCCGCTTCTGAGCGCCGAACACGCGAAATCGACCTATTTGCGATCTGTAAGCAGATTCGCTTTCTGGGCGTTTCAGACGTCGAAACGCACGGGAGAAACGATAAAACTGCTCCTCCGTGCATTTTTCATACCGAGTCACCGTTCACTCGGCTCAGCGAGAAAACGCTATTTCGCCGCTTCTGAGCGCCGAACACGCGAAATCGACCTATTTGCGATCTGTAAGCAGATTCGCTTTCTGGGCGTTTCAGACGTCGAAACGCACGGGAGAAACGATAAAACTGCTCCTCCGTGCATTTTTCATACCGAGTCACCGTTCACTCGGCTCAGCGAGAAAACGCTATTTCGCCGCTTCTGAGCGCCGAACACGCGAAATCGACCTATTTGCGATCTGTAAGCAGATTCGCTTTCTGGGCGTTTCAGACGTCGAAACGCACGGGAGAAACGATAAAACTGCTCCTCCGTGCATTTTTCATACCGAGTCACCGTTCACTCGGCTCAGCGAGAAAACGCTATTTCGCCGCTTCTGAGCGCCGAACACGCGAAATCGACCTATTTGCGATCTGTAAGCAGATTCGCTTTCTGGGCGTTTCAGACGTCGAAACGCACGGGAGAAACGATAAAACTGCTCCTCCGTGCATTTTTCATACCGAGTCACCGTTCACTCGGCTCAGCGAGAAAACGCTATTTCGCCGCTTCTGAGCGCCGAACACGCGAAATCGACCTATTTGCGATCTGTAAGCAGATTCGCTTTCTGGGCGTTTCAGACGTCGAAACGCACGGGAGAAACGATAAAACTGCTCCTCCGTGCATTTTTCATACCGAGTCACCGTTCACTCGGCTCAGCGAGAAAACGCTATTTCGCCGCTTCTGAGCGCCGAACACGCGAAATCGACCTATTTGCGATCTGTAAGCAGATTCGCTTTCTGGGCGTTTCAGACGTCGAAACGCACGGGAGAAACGATAAAACTGCTCCTCCGTGCATTTTTCATACCGAGTCACCGTTCACTCGGCTCAGCGAGAAAACGCTATTTCGCCGCTTCTGAGCGCCGAACACGCGAAATCGACCTATTTGCGATCTGTAAGCAGATTCGCTTTCTGGGCGTTTCAGACGTCGAAACGCACGGGAGAAACGATAAAACTGCTCCTCCGTGCATTTTTCATACCGAGTCACCGTTCACTCGGCTCAGCGAGAAAACGCTATTTCGCCGCTTCTGAGCGCCGAACACGCGAAATCGACCTATTTGCGATCTGTAAGCAGATTCGCTTTCTGGGCGTTTCAGACGTCGAAACGCACGGGAGAAACGATAAAACTGCTCCTCCGTGCATTTTTCATACCGAGTCACCGTTCACTCGGCTCAGCGAGAAAACGCTATTTCGCCGCTTCTGAGCGCCGAACACGCGAAATCGACCTATTTGCGATCTGTAAGCAGATTCGCTTTCTGGGCGTTTCAGACGTCGAAACGCACGGGAGAAACGATAAAACTGCTCCTCCGTGCATTTTTCATACCGAGTCACCGTTCACTCGGCTCAGCGAGAAAACGCTATTTCGCCGCTTCTGAGCGCCGAACACGCGAAATCGACCTATTTGCGATCTGTAAGCAGATTCGCTTTCTGGGCGTTTCAGACGTCGAAACGCACGGGAGAAACGATAAAACTGCTCCTCCGTGCATTTTTCATACCGAGTCACCGTTCACTCGGCTCAGCGAGAAAACGCTATTTCGCCGCTTCTGAGCGCCGAACACGCGAAATCGACCTATTTGCGATCTGTAAGCAGATTCGCTTTCTGGGCGTTTCAGACGTCGAAACGCACGGGAGAAACGATAAAACTGCTCCTCCGTGCATTTTTCATACCGAGTCACCGTTCACTCGGCTCAGCGAGAAAACGCTATTTCGCCGCTTCTGAGCGCCGAACACGCGAAATCGACCTATTTGCGATCTGTAAGCAGATTCGCTTTCTGGGCGTTTCAGACGTCGAAACGCACGGGAGAAACGATAAAACTGCTCCTCCGTGCATTTTTCATACCGAGTCACCGTTCACTCGGCTCAGCGAGAAAACGCTATTTCGCCGCTTCTGAGCGCCGAACACGCGAAATCGACCTATTTGCGATCTGTAAGCAGATTCGCTTTCTGGGCGTTTCAGACGTCGAAACGCACGGGAGAAACGATAAAACTGCTCCTCCGTGCATTTTTCATACCGAGTCACCGTTCACTCGGCTCAGCGAGAAAACGCTATTTCGCCGCTTCTGAGCGCCGAACACGCGAAATCGACCTATTTGCGATCTGTAAGCAGATTCGCTTTCTGGGCGTTTCAGACGTCGAAACGCACGGGAGAAACGATAAAACTGCTCCTCCGTGCATTTTTCATACCGAGTCACCGTTCACTCGGCTCAGCGAGAAAACGCTATTTCGCCGCTTCTGAGCGCCGAACACGCGAAATCGACCTATTTGCGATCTGTAAGCAGATTCGCTTTCTGGGCGTTTCAGACGTCGAAACGCACGGGAGAAACGATAAAACTGCTCCTCCGTGCATTTTTCATACCGAGTCACCGTTCACTCGGCTCAGCGAGAAAACGCTATTTCGCCGCTTCTGAGCGCCGAACACGCGAAATCGACCTATTTGCGATCTGTAAGCAGATTCGCTTTCTGGGCGTTTCAGACGTCGAAACGCACGGGAGAAACGATAAAACTGCTCCTCCGTGCATTTTTCATACCGAGTCACCGTTCACTCGGCTCAGCGAGAAAACGCTATTTCGCCGCTTCTGAGCGCCGAACACGCGAAATCGACCTATTTGCGATCTGTAAGCAGATTCGCTTTCTGGGCGTTTCAGACGTCGAAACGCACGGGAGAAACGATAAAACTGCTCCTCCGTGCATTTTTCATACCGAGTCACCGTTCACTCGGCTCAGCGAGAAAACGCTATTTCGCCGCTTCTGAGCGCCGAACACGCGAAATCGACCTATTTGCGATCTGTAAGCAGATTCGCTTTCTGGGCGTTTCAGACGTCGAAACGCACGGGAGAAACGATAAAACTGCTCCTCCGTGCATTTTTCATACCGAGTCACCGTTCACTCGGCTCAGCGAGAAAACGCTATTTCGCCGCTTCTGAGCGCCGAACACGCGAAATCGACCTATTTGCGATCTGTAAGCAGATTCGCTTTCTGGGCGTTTCAGACGTCGAAACGCACGGGAGAAACGATAAAACTGCTCCTCCGTGCATTTTTCATACCGAGTCACCGTTCACTCGGCTCAGCGAGAAAACGCTATTTCGCCGCTTCTGAGCGCCGAACACGCGAAATCGACCTATTTGCGATCTGTAAGCAGATTCGCTTTCTGGGCGTTTCAGACGTCGAAACGCACGGGAGAAACGATAAAACTGCTCCTCCGTGCATTTTTCATACCGAGTCACCGTTCACTCGGCTCAGCGAGAAAACGCTATTTCGCCGCTTCTGAGCGCCGAACACGCGAAATCGACCTATTTGCGATCTGTAAGCAGATTCGCTTTCTGGGCGTTTCAGACGTCGAAACGCACGGGAGAAACGATAAAACTGCTCCTCCGTGCATTTTTCATACCGAGTCACCGTTCACTCGGCTCAGCGAGAAAACGCTATTTCGCCGCTTCTGAGCGCCGAACACGCGAAATCGACCTATTTGCGATCTGTAAGCAGATTCGCTTTCTGGGCGTTTCAGACGTCGAAACGCACGGGAGAAACGATAAAACTGCTCCTCCGTGCATTTTTCATACCGAGTCACCGTTCACTCGGCTCAGCGAGAAAACGCTATTTCGCCGCTTCTGAGCGCCGAACACGCGAAATCGACCTATTTGCGATCTGTAAGCAGATTCGCTTTCTGGGCGTTTCAGACGTCGAAACGCACGGGAGAAACGATAAAACTGCTCCTCCGTGCATTTTTCATACCGAGTCACCGTTCACTCGGCTCAGCGAGAAAACGCTATTTCGCCGCTTCTGAGCGCCGAACACGCGAAATCGACCTATTTGCGATCTGTAAGCAGATTCGCTTTCTGGGCGTTTCAGACGTCGAAACGCACGGGAGAAACGATAAAACTGCTCCTCCGTGCATTTTTCATACCGAGTCACCGTTCACTCGGCTCAGCGAGAAAACGCTATTTCGCCGCTTCTGAGCGCCGAACACGCGAAATCGACCTATTTGCGATCTGTAAGCAGATTCGCTTTCTGGGCGTTTCAGACGTCGAAACGCACGGGAGAAACGATAAAACTGCTCCTCCGTGCATTTTTCATACCGAGTCACCGTTCACTCGGCTCAGCGAGAAAACGCTATTTCGCCGCTTCTGAGCGCCGAACACGCGAAATCGACCTATTTGCGATCTGTAAGCAGATTCGCTTTCTGGGCGTTTCAGACGTCGAAACGCACGGGAGAAACGATAAAACTGCTCCTCCGTGCATTTTTCATACCGAGTCACCGTTCACTCGGCTCAGCGAGAAAACGCTATTTCGCCGCTTCTGAGCGCCGAACACGCGAAATCGACCTATTTGCGATCTGTAAGCAGATTCGCTTTCTGGGCGTTTCAGACGTCGAAACGCACGGGAGAAACGATAAAACTGCTCCTCCGTGCATTTTTCATACCGAGTCACCGTTCACTCGGCTCAGCGAGAAAACGCTATTTCGCCGCTTCTGAGCGCCGAACACGCGAAATCGACCTATTTGCGATCTGTAAGCAGATTCGCTTTCTGGGCGTTTCAGACGTCGAAACGCACGGGAGAAACGATAAAACTGCTCCTCCGTGCATTTTTCATACCGAGTCACCGTTCACTCGGCTCAGCGAGAAAACGCTATTTCGCCGCTTCTGAGCGCCGAACACGCGAAATCGACCTATTTGCGATCTGTAAGCAGATTCGCTTTCTGGGCGTTTCAGACGTCGAAACGCACGGGAGAAACGATAAAACTGCTCCTCCGTGCATTTTTCATACCGAGTCACCGTTCACTCGGCTCAGCGAGAAAACGCTATTTCGCCGCTTCTGAGCGCCGAACACGCGAAATCGACCTATTTGCGATCTGTAAGCAGATTCGCTTTCTGGGCGTTTCAGACGTCGAAACGCACGGGAGAAACGATAAAACTGCTCCTCCGTGCATTTTTCATACCGAGTCACCGTTCACTCGGCTCAGCGAGAAAACGCTATTTCGCCGCTTCTGAGCGCCGAACACGCGAAATCGACCTATTTGCGATCTGTAAGCAGATTCGCTTTCTGGGCGTTTCAGACGTCGAAACGCACGGGAGAAACGATAAAACTGCTCCTCCGTGCATTTTTCATACCGAGTCACCGTTCACTCGGCTCAGCGAGAAAACGCTATTTCGCCGCTTCTGAGCGCCGAACACGCGAAATCGACCTATTTGCGATCTGTAAGCAGATTCGCTTTCTGGGCGTTTCAGACGTCGAAACGCACGGGAGAAACGATAAAACTGCTCCTCCGTGCATTTTTCATACCGAGTCACCGTTCACTCGGCTCAGCGAGAAAACGCTATTTCGCCGCTTCTGAGCGCCGAACACGCGAAATCGACCTATTTGCGATCTGTAAGCAGATTCGCTTTCTGGGCGTTTCAGACGTCGAAACGCACGGGAGAAACGATAAAACTGCTCCTCCGTGCATTTTTCATACCGAGTCACCGTTCACTCGGCTCAGCGAGAAAACGCTATTTCGCCGCTTCTGAGCGCCGAACACGCGAAATCGACCTATTTGCGATCTGTAAGCAGATTCGCTTTCTGGGCGTTTCAGACGTCGAAACGCACGGGAGAAACGATAAAACTGCTCCTCCGTGCATTTTTCATACCGAGTCACCGTTCACTCGGCTCAGCGAGAAAACGCTATTTCGCCGCTTCTGAGCGCCGAACACGCGAAATCGACCTATTTGCGATCTGTAAGCAGATTCGCTTTCTGGGCGTTTCAGACGTCGAAACGCACGGGAGAAACGATAAAACTGCTCCTCCGTGCATTTTTCATACCGAGTCACCGTTCACTCGGCTCAGCGAGAAAACGCTATTTCGCCGCTTCTGAGCGCCGAACACGCGAAATCGACCTATTTGCGATCTGTAAGCAGATTCGCTTTCTGGGCGTTTCAGACGTCGAAACGCACGGGAGAAACGATAAAACTGCTCCTCCGTGCATTTTTCATACCGAGTCACCGTTCACTCGGCTCAGCGAGAAAACGCTATTTCGCCGCTTCTGAGCGCCGAACACGCGAAATCGACCTATTTGCGATCTGTAAGCAGATTCGCTTTCTGGGCGTTTCAGACGTCGAAACGCACGGGAGAAACGATAAAACTGCTCCTCCGTGCATTTTTCATACCGAGTCACCGTTCACTCGGCTCAGCGAGAAAACGCTATTTCGCCGCTTCTGAGCGCCGAACACGCGAAATCGACCTATTTTATTTGCGATCTGTAAGCAGATTCGCTTTCTGGGCGTTTCAGACGTCGAAACGCACGGGAGAAACGATAAAACTGCTCCTCCGTGCATTTTTCATACCGAGTCACCGTTCACTCGGCTCAGCGAGAAAACGCTATTTCGCCGCTTCTGAGCGCCGAACACGCGAAATCGACCTATTTGCGATCTGTAAGCAGATTCGCTTTCTGGGCGTTTCAGACGTCGAAACGCACGGGAGAAACGATAAAACTGCTCCTCCGTGCATTTTTCATACCGAGTCACCGTTCACTCGGCTCAGCGAGAAAACGCTATTTCGCCGCTTCTGAGCGCCGAACACGCGAAATCGACCTATTTGCGATCTGTAAGCAGATTCGCTTTCTGGGCGTTTCAGACGTCGAAACGCACGGGAGAAACGATAAAACTGCTCCTCCGTGCATTTTTCATACCGAGTCACCGTTCACTCGGCTCAGCGAGAAAACGCTATTTCGCCGCTTCTGAGCGCCGAAACACGCGAAATCGACCTATTTGCGATCTGTAAGCAGATTCGCTTTCTGGGCGTTTCAGACGTCGAAACGCACGGGAGAAACGATAAAACTGCTCCTCCGTGCATTTTTCATACCGAGTCACCGTTCACTCGGCTCAGCGAGAAAACGCTATTTCGCCGCTTCTGAGCGCCGAACACGCGAAATCGACCTATTTGCGATCTGTAAGCAGATTCGCTTTCTGGGCGTTTCAGACGTCGAAACGCACGGGAGAAACGATAAAACTGCTCCTCCGTGCATTTTTCATACCGAGTCACCGTTCACTCGGCTCAGCGAGAAAACGCTATTTCGCCGCTTCTGAGCGCCGAACACGCGAAATCGACCTATTTGCGATCTGTAAGCAGATTCGCTTTCTGGGCGTTTCAGACGTCGAAACGCACGGGAGAAACGATAAAACTGCTCCTCCGTGCATTTTTCATACCGAGTCACCGTTCACTCGGCTCAGCGAGAAAACGCTATTTCGCCGCTTCTGAGCGCCGAACACGCGAAATCGACCTATTTGCGATCTGTAAGCAGATTCGCTTTCTGGGCGTTTCAGACGTCGAAACGCACGGGAGAAACGATAAAACTGCTCCTCCGTGCATTTTTCATACCGAGTCACCGTTCACTCGGCTCAGCGAGAAAACGCTATTTCGCCGCTTCTGAGCGCCGAACACGCGAAATCGACCTATTTGCGATCTGTAAGCAGATTCGCTTTCTGGGCGTTTCAGACGTCGAAACGCACGGGAGAAACGATAAAACTGCTCCTCCGTGCATTTTTCATACCGAGTCACCGTTCACTCGGCTCAGCGAGAAAACGCTATTTCGCCGCTTCTGAGCGCCGAACACGCGAAATCGACCTATTTGCGATCTGTAAGCAGATTCGCTTTCTGGGCGTTTCAGACGTCGAAACGCACGGGAGAAACGATAAAACTGCTCCTCCGTGCATTTTTCATACCGAGTCACCGTTCACTCGGCTCAGCGAGAAAACGCTATTTCGCCGCTTCTGAGCGCCGAACACGCGAAATCGACCTATTTGCGATCTGTAAGCAGATTCGCTTTCTGGGCGTTTCAGACGTCGAAACGCACGGGAGAAACGATAAAACTGCTCCTCCGTGCATTTTTCATACCGAGTCACCGTTCACTCGGCTCAGCGAGAAAACGCTATTTCGCCGCTTCTGAGCGCCGAACACGCGAAATCGACCTATTTGCGATCTGTAAGCAGATTCGCTTTCTGGGCGTTTCAGACGTCGAAACGCACGGGAGAAACGATAAAACTGCTCCTCCGTGCATTTTTCATACCGAGTCACCGTTCACTCGGCTCAGCGAGAAAACGCTATTTCGCCGCTTCTGAGCGCCGAACACGCGAAATCGACCTATTTGCGATCTGTAAGCAGATTCGCTTTCTGGGCGTTTCAGACGTCGAAACGCACGGGAGAAACGATAAAACTGCTCCTCCGTGCATTTTTCATACCGAGTCACCGTTCACTCGGCTCAGCGAGAAAACGCTATTTCGCCGCTTCTGAGCGCCGAACACGCGAAATCGACCTATTTGCGATCTGTAAGCAGATTCGCTTTCTGGGCGTTTCAGACGTCGAAACGCACGGGAGAAACGATAAAACTGCTCCTCCGTGCATTTTTCATACCGAGTCACCGTTCACTCGGCTCAGCGAGAAAACGCTATTTCGCCGCTTCTGAGCGCCGAACACGCGAAATCGACCTATTTGCGATCTGTAAGCAGATTCGCTTTCTGGGCGTTTCAGACGTCGAAACGCACGGGAGAAACGATAAAACTGCTCCTCCGTGCATTTTTCATACCGAGTCACCGTTCACTCGGCTCAGCGAGAAAACGCTATTTCGCCGCTTCTGAGCGCCGAACACGCGAAATCGACCTATTTGCGATCTGTAAGCAGATTCGCTTTCTGGGCGTTTCAGACGTCGAAACGCACGGGAGAAACGATAAAACTGCTCCTCCGTGCATTTTCCATACCGAGTCACCGTTCACTCGGCTCAGCGAGAAAACGCTATTTCGCCGCTTCTGAGCGCCGAACACGCGAAATCGACCTATTTGCGATCTGTAAGCAGATTCGCTTTCTGGGCGTTTCAGACGTCGAAACGCACGGGAGAAACGATAAAACTGCTCCTCCGTGCATTTTTCATACCGAGTCACCGTTCACTCGGCTCAGCGAGAAAACGCTATTTCGCCGCTTCTGAGCGCCGAACACGCGAAATCGACCTATTTGCGATCTGTAAGCAGATTCGCTTTCTGGGCGTTTCAGACGTCGAAACGCACGGGAGAAACGATAAAACTGCTCCTCCGTGCATTTTTCATACCGAGTCACCGTTCACTCGGCTCAGCGAGAAAACGCTATTTCGCCGCTTCTGAGCGCCGAACACGCGAAATCGACCTATTTGCGATCTGTAAGCAGATTCGCTTTCTGGGCGTTTCAGACGTCGAAACGCACGGGAGAAACGATAAAACTGCTCCTCCGTGCATTTTTCATACCGAGTCACCGTTCACTCGGCTCAGCGAGAAAACGCTATTTCGCCGCTTCTGAGCGCCGAACACGCGAAATCGACCTATTTGCGATCTGTAAGCAGATTCGCTTTCTGGGCGTTTCAGACGTCGAAACGCACGGGAGAAACGATAAAACTGCTCCTCCGTGCATTTTTCATACCGAGTCACCGTTCACTCGGCTCAGCGAGAAAACGCTATTTCGCCGCTTCTGAGCGCCGAACACGCGAAATCGACCTATTTGCGATCTGTAAGCAGATTCGCTTTCTGGGCGTTTCAGACGTCGAAACGCACGGGAGAAACGATAAAACTGCTCCTCCGTGCATTTTTCATACCGAGTCACCGTTCACTCGGCTCAGCGAGAAAACGCTATTTCGCCGCTTCTGAGCGCCGAACACGCGAAATCGACCTATTTGCGATCTGTAAGCAGATTCGCTTTCTGGGCGTTTCAGACGTAACATTTTTTCCAATTTACAATTAATAACTTAGCCAATTCAAGCAGTGACGCCTCACCCACATACGATCCCATCTCTACACGCTATACGCACACACCTCCGCACCGCCGTAACACACATACATACATACACACACACTGACTCTCACCATAGCATTAGAACATGCATTACCTACTACATTAATATTCATATTCATAAGGACCGAGCCGCTAACATTCCTCGCATCGATAAACCATAATACGAGAGGAGCATTGGCGAGCTCAGTAAAATAAGATAAGCATTCTACTTCCAACAACAGACTTGATTTCAATATACAAACTGCGATAACGCTTCCGGCGGAAGAACGTTATTCGTATTACCTCAATACTAAATGCAAGCGCATTCCATGGGAGCACTACCCAGCCAAGATAAGGCACGCAATGAAACTAATCCCAATCACCGCTCCACTGGAATGACGCACTACGATAAATATGTAACACAGCATCAGCTAAGATTTCGAGCAGCGTGAGATCAAGTCTTTGTCACCGTTCCCGCCGAGATAACTTAAGTCGCGCCATACCCTTATCTCTGCTGAATCAGCGAAGATAAGGCACGCAACAGCACCGAGCCTAAATATTCACTAAGATTATTAAGTCGCGCCACCCGCTTATCTCTGCAGACTCAGCGCGTCAGCAAAGATAAGGCGCACAATAGCGTCCAACGTTCTATCCCCACTCCGCGCGATATCCCCACTATAGAGCTCTCAGAGCCATATAAAAACCCCACGTCAAAGACAGTTTTAATTAATTGGTTCAATCTCCTTACGAAGTTCATTACGTTACTATTCTCTAAACTCAGTGTACGACCGAGACTCTATCTGAGTTCGCCATACTTGCTCGCAAGTCAACCTACTTAGTTCGACTCAATCTCGCGCATTCTACATCCACTGTCTTCGACGACGACAACTACTACTACTACTACTACTACATACTAGTGGGTAAGCAACTCGAGGCTCGTGCCGTTACACTAACTCTCTCTTTCACCTTTACTAACTCCTAGTATACGCAAGTTATTATTAAGTCCATTGTATTTCAACCTACCTTATTGAATTATATCTATTAATTGTACCATTACCCCCTTTATTTCACCTTGCAATCCATCGGGTCACCGCGTTATTTAATTACCTTGGCATCACTGAATCCCAACCTAGAGAGGCATTCTCACTGTATACGTCGCTATTCCTGCACGCTTGTAGAACTTACGTTCTGCAGCCCACTCAGAATCGAGTAGGGCGCGAATTAATGCAATTCAAGTGCACGGTCGTAAGACAAGTGCGCCGTGATCGCTCTCGATAACCGACGAGCATCACAAGGCAACTGAGCTAAGGCTTAATACGGTTGCATTGCATAATTACAGAACCAAAAGCGAACGGAATGTCAGCGTCCACCCAGAGCTCCGGCACACCTACAGGTACGTGCCAATTCCTCTCTGCATAAAAGGAGAGCTCGCAGGAAATACCTATACCTCTCTCTCTCTCTCTCTATAGAAAAGCCATCTGGCTCTCCCTTAAAGCCAAGACGGAAAACGAGACGCGGAGGCGCTAAAGCAAAGGCCGCACGCGCCCTCCAAGCAGCCCGAAAAGAATACCAAGCGCAAGTCAAGCTAACCCGCGAACAAAGGAAGCAACGTCGCCAGAACCGTAAAACCTCGGTACCCCTTGCAGTCACGATCCCTCTACCTGAACCCTCCTATTCCCCCATACCTTGTAACGAACTACCTGCTAACCATACAGATCCGCTTCCTGATATTGACCACAATCGATCCGCAGAATTCTCCCCGTCTCCGTTATTACTCGATCCTTCCCTTCCATACGAGGTTCGCGACATAGAACATTTAGGCACATTATACCGATTTATAAATCCAGCACCGGAAACCGTACAATCTACCGTCCATCTGAGCGAAATATTCGAAGACTCAGATGTGGAGTGTCTAACTTGACTTAATAAATCTTACAATACAAATTCTTGCGTATATTAAACCTTTAGTAACTTTCCCAAATCAACACACCGGCATAAAGGCGACAATTCGTATCCCTTACAAATCCCAGGCCGAACTCGGGGCAACCAGGGTGGCCTAAAATAATCCGGATCCGACAGTTGCTACCTACGGGCGCAATTGTCACTCGTTGAACGCAGGTATCTAGGTACCGTGAGACGTAACAACGTAGTATAGTAAAAATTTATTGGTGACAGCGGTGGGATACGTCCGGATAGTCCGACGAATAATACGTCAGAGTAATTAGGGAAACGAGGAAGCCAAACCTGTGTGTTGACACTCTAACATTACTACTACCTTCCAACTACTAACACTTCTAAACACTTCTAACTTAAGAATACACATAAGCCATGTCTTCCGAAAAGCGTCATACCCGCCCATACAGTGTCGAAGAAGCCGAGGAGCTCGACCAGATGCTCCTCGAGAAAGAACGTGAGTTAGAGGCTAAAGCAGCATCACTGCGTGCCTACGAAGCCCGTTTACAAGACCAAGCTAGTAATAACCTCCCGCCCGAATACGCAAACACGATGAGCCAAATAATGGATCGGCTCGTAACACTTAGTGCAACCCTCGAAAATTTAGAAAGGCGAACGCATAACCACGAGACCCTAAATCACCCAACCGAGGAACCTAGAGTACCTCCACTACACGACACCTATAACCACACACCTAATTCTCCCAATCACAGCCCCTCTTACCTATCCTTAAAAGAAGCTCTAGAAATCATACCATCCTACGATGGATACAAAATTTCCATTTTTCAATTCGCAAGAGCCTGTGACCGAGCAAGAGATATGGTCCATCCAGCCTCCGAACCACATTTAGTACAATTAATAATTAACAAACTAAGGGGTCATGCTTTCCAAGTGGTGGAAGATTCCCATATATATTCAATTAACGGGTTAATTCAAAAACTCAAGAGTGTATTCGGAAACGCGAAGTCCCTCAACCAATACCGCGGCGAGTTAGGCAACATTTACCAAAAACCCAGTGAGCACATTTTAGATTACATCGGGAGAATAAAAGATTTAAAATTCGCTATAACTGATGGCGAAAGAGAAAAGCGTGGTTCACTCCGATTTGAAGAAATTCTAGAGATCGAAAAGGAAATAGCTGAGAGTTTCGTCAGTGGCCTTCTGCCAGATGTACAAATTAGACTAAAGTTAACAAATTTCAGAGGACTAGACGACGCGTTCACAAAAAGTGCTCAGATTAGTAAAACTCTTGAAGCCGAACAGGCAAGGTACAAAACAACTCACACAAAGACATATTTCGACGCGACGTTAGACCAAGTTACGAAAATAGAAACCAACCTCCGAAACCTCCAATAAACAATCCGCCATTAACCAATTCCCCGCCTCGATTCACAACTAGCACCCCAAGAGCCAACGCACAAGCTTCTAAAATCTGTAGATACTGTAAAAATATCGGGCACGAAATGAACGAATGTCGAAAACTAGCATATAGAAGGGCACAAGAGCAGCAATCTCAAACAACGCCTTCGGGAAACGTGAGAAGTGTTCCGGCAGATACGGGCGCCGCCCGGGGCACAATTACGAAGGGACGCCCACTACTACAGTTAAACGCCGAATCCCTGGCACAAGGGACAAACGAACCGTCCCCATCGGAACAATAGAAATGGAACAATCGGCATACATAGTGACGGTAAATTTGGCATCAGACCAGCTACACAAAATAACGAAATTCCAAATCGACACAGGTGCCAAAATTAATGTCATTAAAAGAAAACATTTGAATAGTAACGCTTCAATCGACACATCTGTTCGCTACAATCTACGAGGAATTGTCCCTACCCTGGTTACTACGCTAGGGGTTACAAAAATAAACCTCTTCGGCGAAGAAATGGTATTCCACATAATCCCCAACGACATGGTCATCGAACCAGACGGCCTCCTAGGAGCACCGTTTATCAACCTACCAACGATACATTTCGATCTACCTAAATCACGTATCGGATACAAAGGACGATACGTTCACTTCGATAAAAATGACTCAATCACCATTCCTGCGAGAAGCAGAACGAATTTCAAAATCCATGTCGCCAATCCAGAAGCCGAAACGGGGTATATCCATCGACTTTATATCAAAGAAGGAGTTTACGCAGGAGAAGTCCTGGTTACTAATTCGGAAGGAGTTGCGCACCTTCCAATCTTTAATACCACGGATGAGGAATTCGACCTAAAGATTCCATCCCTGGTCCTCGAACCGTACAGTATACCTGAGAATATTGCTAATCCCCACCTAGGTGAGGACGTGCAGTGTTTGGCCATTGGCACCTCCCTAGGGCAGGTTGGTCGGAATAAACCCCGCGCCGAAATGGTTAAGGATATGCTACGGCTAGAACATTTAAATGCGGAGGAGAAAGACAATGTCAGCCTCCTGCTCCATGATGCGGCAGACGTATTCCACTTACCAGGTGAACCCCTTGGGGCCACCACTTATGTAAAACACCGCATCCACACAAACGACGATGTCCCGGTCTTCAAGAAACAATACAGATTCCCTCCGATTCACAAGGATGAAATTCGGAAACAAGTCACTGAACTACTACAAGATAATATAATCGAAAAGTCTCAATCCCCCTATAACTCACCCCTCTGGGTAGTCCCAAAGAAAGCAGACAACACGGGTAACCCCAGATGGCGGATGGTAATCGACTTTAGGGAATTAAACGAAAAGACCGTGGGCGACGCTTATCCTCTCCCAAATATCACCGACATCTTGGACCAGCTTGGTGGTGCCAAGTATTTTTCTATCTTCGACTTAGCGTCAGGATTCCATCAAATACCAATGGCAGAAGAAGACAAGGAGAAGACAGCCTTCTCTGCACCATTCGGACACTTCCAATTCAAAAGAATGCCATTCGGTCTCAAAAACGCACCCGCAACCTTTCAGCGATTAATGGACAATGTGCTCACCGGATTACAAGGAGTAGAGCTATTCGTCTATCTCGACGATATCGTCATCTACGCCAGCTCGCTACAAGAACACGAAATCAAATTTAGAAAGCTAGTAACAAGACTACGCGACGCAAAATTAAAACTACAGCCTGAGAAATGCGAATTTCTCAGACATGAGGTCGCATATTTAGGACACATAATAGGAGAAGAAGGAGTACGACCAGATCCCAAGAAAATCGAAGCAGTCAATCGATTTCCCCAACCACGAAATACTACCACCATACGCCAATTTTTAGGCTTGGCAGGATACTACCGCAAGTTCATTCCAAATTTCCAAATTTCTCTAAAACAGCAAAACCTCTTTCAGACCTCCTGAAAAAGGAAACTAAATTCAAATGGAATGCAGAACAGGCAAAAGCATTCGAAGCCCTAAAGGAAGCCTTATGCGCTCCACCAATTCTCCAATTCCCCGACTTTACCAAACCATTCAATCTAACTACGGACGCGTCAGGATACGCGATAGGCGGTGTTTTGAGCCAAGGACCAATAGGGAAAGATCTCCCGATCGCGTACGCCTCTCGCCTTCTAAATCCTCCAGAAACCCGCTACTCCACTATCGAAAAGGAATGCTTGGCAATTGTTTACTCAATATCACACTTCCGTCCCTACCTCTACGGACAGAAATTTACCATCGTCACTGACCACAAACCTCTGGTCTGGTTACGATCCATTAAAGACCCAACTTCTAGACTCTGGAAATGGAGACTGAAGCTCTCCGAATACAACTACGAGATACAATATAAAGAGGGAAAAGCCAATTCAAACGCAGACGCACTTTCTAGAAATCCACCAGATGCCCCAATACTTGCCATTTCACCCAAGGTTATGCTAAAAACCAAGATCGACTCTTCATCCTCTACAGACGACTCCTCTGAACCCGAGCAAACCCCTCCACACCCCAATAATTCGAACGACGATATCACAGAACATTCCACTGATCCTACAACACCGGAAGAAGTAGCCGCTTACGAGACAGACTCAGAAGTCATCGACAACGATTCCACTACAGAAGACACGACTACCCCCGGTAACACAGACGAAGAATGCATATTCGACAACCCAGATATACCGTACGAGCAACCTACAGACCAGTTAAAAATAATCGAAGTTCGAGACACTATCACATTTAGAAAGGACAACTCAGTCATATTTATCGACATGCATGGAACACCGTGCGACAATGGCTCTAAAGCTTTCCAAACCATAGGCTCCCTACCTCCGTACCAAGATTTAACCTTTGAACGAGCCAGAGTTACGCCTCTGGGAGCAAAGAAACTAATTGCGCTACCCATCAAATACAATGAGAATGACAAGGCAAACGTCGAAAACATTCAAAATTCTCTTAGATCACTATTGGACGTAGTCATCGAACTAAATTTAGAAATCATTAATATAGCAAAGACGCCGTACATAGACAATATCCATTGGAGCCAAATAAAGAAACTGCTAACTAAGATATTTAAGGACTACAAAATAAAAATACTAATCTGCAAGGGCTTGGTTACCACACCAGATAACTCGCTCAAACAAGCCATTATTATGGAGAACCACTGTTCCGCTATAGCCGGACATAAGGGAGTGACTAAGACATATAAACGCATCCGCCAGAATTACTTCTGGGAAAATATGAAAAAAGACATACAGAAATTTATTCAGCAGTGCCGCCCCTGTCAGCTGAAAAAGCTAACGCGTATCAAAACAAAGCAACCAATGGTACTTACCGACACTCCAGGCGCAGCATTCGACAAGGTCGCACTAGACATAGTAGGACCCCTTCCGGTCACTCAAAACGGCAACATCTATATCCTCACAATGCAAGACCTCCTAACAAAGTACTCTGTAGCCGAAGCCTTACCGACAGCCAGTTCTATACCCATCGCCGATGCTATAATGAAAAAACTAATTTGCAAATTTGGAGCACCGAAAGCTATACTTACCGACCAAGGCTCTGTTTTCACCACGACTTTAATGAAACATATTGCTAAAAGATTTAATATCAAACAATATAAAACTACCGCGTACTACCCTCAATCAAATGGATCCCTAGAGCGTTCCCATCACGTCCTAACCGAATACCTCAAACAACAAGCCAACGTCGAAATGGAATGGGACACGTGGCTTGACCTCGCCATGTTTTCGTATAATACAAGTGTCCATGAAGGCACTCAATTCTCCCCACACGAGCTAGTGTATGGCCAAATAGCCCGCGTTCCTTCTAATTTTCCTCCTGTCGAAGAAGAATTAGACCTTACCTATAAAGAATACCTAGAAAACTTGTTCCAAGCTCCGTGATCTTCAAAAGAGGGCACGAGAGAACCTGATAGAATCCAAAAACCGGTCTAAAAGATACTACGACAGAAACCTGAACCCCCAAAATTTTAAAATTGGTGATAATGTATTTTTGTTAAAGGAACCTCAGAAAGGAAAATTCGCTGACCAGTACACCGGCCCCTACAAGGTCTTGGAAATATTGTCTAATAGAAACATTAAAATCAATTACAGGGGACGTCCACGAGTAGTCCACTCCAACAAACTCAAAATATCGAGAGTTTAATAAGTTACACCGGATTAATGTAACGCATTAAACCGGAAAACAATCCCATCAGGATTGTCTTAAGGCAAAGGAACAGGCAATTTCCGCCTCTTCCGGAGCTCCCATATACATAAGTTACTACTCACACTACTACTTACACACAAGTTAAGCTACTACTTTCTATATATAACTAAGCTACAATTTACAACTTACTATTTATACGCAACTTAAGCGTAGTCAAATATTAGACACTGCGAAACCACCACTGTATTCTACCTTATATCACACATCGCACTGTATTCTTATTTTATATTACACAACCTACGAACTACACAGAATGGGATCACGCGAAACTATCATTACCTTTATGCTAATTACTTCGACTTCCGCGCTCATCGGATACGACTGCAGCGGGAAGAACCTCAACATCACTACTATTTCCCTACTCGCCGACACCGACTGCAACATGGACATCGTTACCACAAACTCTACCAACGTGCAAATACAATTACTCCAATTATCCAACTACCAACATGCAGAAGTTCTCCACTGCAAGGTCGAGATCGACAGCACAATTTATCATTGCGGGATGCACTCCCACGTCTCGATAGTCCAGAACGGCAGGAACCAGTACTTAATGGAACTAGACTATAAAACATGCAAGCAACTACACCAGGACGGCAGCCTGTCAATTGGCCAAGGCTTATACCTGACCGGAGTTAAAAGAAACTCCACAGAGTATCGAAGCGTGACCCTAGCCGGCCGACTGTCGCCAGATGGTCGCTGCGAAGGAACACAATATTCAAATCCCTATGGGACATGGGACACCGTAGTTGCCCAAGCAATAATAAAAATTACTCTGAGATCCTCCCAGGCCGCGATCAAACTGAAGGCAGGGAAAATAACGTTTAAATCAGGAACCACATGCAAGTTAAGCGAAGGCTTTTGTGTTGACATGCAAGATGGACACTCCTTTTGGAATCCGATGCCTGCATCTACCTGCAATTTTGAAGAATACGACGTGCTTTACGAAGGGAAAGCAACCAAAACAACATCCTCAACTCCAGATGCACCTATCATTTATTCATTAATCTCACAAGACATTACCTTTGCATTGGCACAAACCACGGAACAACCTTTGTGTGGATATAAGTTACTCCGCACGGAGCACCCAAAATTATTCATACTAGAGGCAGCTCAAGACAATGTGTTTAAAAAGAAAACTAAATTGGCAGTCGACAATCTCGACATCTTTACATACATCAACTCTAAATTCATATACGTCGAGAAACACATAAGAAACCAGATCACAGCCTTATACAACAATGTCCTGACCCAGAGATGCAATCTGGAAGGACAAATCATCAAAAACGCCCTCTCACTGGCAGCCACTGCACCGGACGAGTTCGCATACTCTATTATGAAAGGCCCGGGACACATGGCGGTAAAGTCAGGTGAGGTAGCCCACATCATCCGCTGCATACCGGTGGATGTCACGCTACGCAGAACACAAGACTGTCACGACGAGCTCCCCATAACGCATCAAAACGCCTCGATGTTCTTAACTCCCAAATCAAGGATATTAACAAAAATGGGAACACACAAAGAATGTAGCCGACTATTACCAGTGCTTTACAATATCGAAGGTAGCTGGTACAGGTTCACCCCGAACCCTCAAGAGAACCTGGCACCCGAAACACTAAGGCCCTATAAACCAACAACATGGAGATACCTGACCCCTACAAATTTGGCTACCAGCGGAATTTATTCAGACGACGAGATCAACGAACTAAGGGATCACATCATGTTCCCCGCTGAGAGACCCGCATTCCTCAACACAATAGCACGTGGCGCCGCAGGTCAACGAGTACAGGAAGGAACAATTTCTATGTATAACCTCTTGGACCCAAATACACTGGAGAAAATCGCTGAGTCCACCACCAAGAAGCTGTGGAATGGCTTCGTCACATTCGGTTCCGCGTCGGCAGGAATATTAGCCATATTTCTAATTTTTCGACTCATTAAAACCATCATCGATACCATCATACACGGTTACGCATTACACTCCGCATACGGATGGAGCATCCACCTGCTGGGAGCAATATGGAGTTCCATTACCAACTTACTGCTGCACAGAACACAACGAGATCCAGCCAGATCATCTACGCCAACGTCTCAACACGAACCAAAACCTACACGTCCACCTCGAATAGCAGCCCCTGCATCGACTTCGGCCGTACAGGAGCATATTAGGCGAATAGAAAGAATCAACACCGAAGAGGTGTAAATTCTTTTTCCGAGGGGGGAGGTGTCACGTCCCGCGACTTCCGCCCTAACATTTTTTCCAATTTACAATTAATAACTTAGCCGATTCAAGCAGTGACGCCTCACCCACATACGATCCCATCTCTACACGCAATACGCACACACCTCCGCACCACTGTATTACTACATCATATATCTCCGTATCCACGCACCGCCGTAACACACATACATACATACACACACACTGACTCTCACCATAGCATTAGAACATGCATTACCTACTACATTAATATTCATATTCATAAGGACCGAGCCGCTAACATTCCTCGCATCGATAAACCATAATACGAGAGGAGCATTGGCGAGCTCAGTAAAATAACATAAGCATTCTATTTCCAACAACAGACTTGATTTCAATATACAAACTGCGATAACGCTTCCGGCGGAAGAACGTTATTCGTATTACCTCAATACTAAATGCAAGCGCATTCCATGGGAGCACTACCCAGCCAAGATAAGGCACGCAATGAAACTAATCCCAATCACCGCTCCACTGGAATGACGCACTACGATAAATATGTAACACAGCATCAGCTAAGATTTCGAGCAGCGTGAGATCAAGTCTTTGTCACCGTTCCCGCCGAGATACTTTAAGTCGCGCCATACCCTTATCTCTGCTGAATCAGCGAAGATAAGGCACGCAACAGCATCGAGCCTAAACATTCACTAAGATTATTAAGTCGCGCCACCCGCTTATCTCTGCAGACTCAGCGCGTCAGCAAAGATAAGGCGCACAATAGCGTCCAACGTTCTATCCCCACTCCGCGCGACATCCCCACTATAGAGCTCTCAGAGCCATATAAAAACCCCACGTCAAAGACAGTTTTAATTAATTGGTTCAATCTCCTTACGAAGTTCATTACGTTACTATTCTCTAACCTCAGTGTACGACCGAGTCTCTATCTGAGTTCGCCATACTTGCTCGCAAGTCAACCTACTTAGTTCGACTCAATCTCGCGCATTCCAAATCCACTGTCTTCGACGACGTCAACTACTACTACTACTACTACTACTACATACTAGTGGGTAAGCAACTCGAGGCTCGTGCCGTTACACTAACTCTCTTTCACCTTTACTAACTCCTAGTATACGCAAGTTATTATTAAGTCCATTGTATTTCAACCTACCTTATTGAATTATATCTATTAATTGTACCATTACCCCCTTTATTTCACCTTGCAATCCATCGGGTCACCGCGTTATTTAATTACCTTGGCATCACTGAATCCCAACCTAGAGAGGCATTCTCACTGTATACGTCGCTATTCCTGCACGCTTGTAGAACTTACGTTCTGCAGCCCACTCAGAATCGAGTAGGGCGCGAATTAATGCAATTCAAGTGCACGGTCGTAAGACAAGTGCGCCGTGATCGCTCTCGATAACCGACGAGCATCACAAGGCAACTGAGCTAAGGCTTAATACGGTTGCATTGCATAATTACAGAACCGAAAGCGAACGGAATGTCAGCGTCCACTCAGAGCTCCGGCACACCTACAGGTACGTGCCAATTCCTCTCTGCATAAAAGGAGAGCTCGCAGGAAATACCTATACCTCTCTCTCTCTCTCCCTCTATAGAAAAGCCATCTGGCTCTCCCCTTAAGCCAAGACGGAAAACGAGACGCGGAGGCGCTAAAGCAAAGGCCGCACGCGCCCTCCAAGCAGCCCGAAAAGAATACCAAGCGCAAGTCAAGCTAATCCGCGAACAAAGGAAGCAACGTCGCCAGAACCGTAAAACCTCGGTACCCCTTGCAGTCACGATCCCTCTACCTGAACCCTCCTATTCCCCCATACCTTGTAACGAACTACCTGCTAACCTTTTTAACCATACAGATCCGCTTCCCGATATTGACCACAATCGATCCGCAGAATTCTCCCCGTCTCCATTATTACTCGATCCTTCCCTTCCATACGAGGTTCGCGACATAGAATATTTAGGCACATTATACCGATTTATAAATCCAGCACCGGAAACCGTACAATCTACCGCCCATCTGAGCGAAATATTCGAAGACTCAGATGTGGAGTGTCTAACTTGACTTAATAAATCTTACAATACAAATTCTTGCGTATATTAAACCTCTAATAACTTTCCCAAATCAACACACCGGCATAAAGGCGACAATTCGTATCCCTTACAAATCCCAGGCCGAACTCGGGGCAACCAGGGTGGCCTAAAATAATCCGGATCCGACAGTTGCTACCTACGGGCGCAATTGTCACTCGTTGAACGCAGGTATCTAGGTACCGTGAGACGTAACTTCTAAACACTTCTAACTTAAGAATACACATAAGCCATGTCTTCCGAAAAGCGTCATACCCGCCCATACAGTGTCGAGGAGACCGAGGAGCTCGACCAGATGCTCCTCGAGAAAGAACGTGAGTTAGAGGCTAAAGCAGCATCACTGCGTGCCTACGAAGCCCGTTTACAAGACCAAGCTAGTAATAACCTCCCGCCCGAATACGCAAACACGATGAGCCAAATAATGGATCGGCTCGTAACACTTAGTGCAACCCTCGAAAATTTAGAAAGGCGAACGCATAACCACGAGACCCTAAATCACCCAACCGAGGAACCTAGAGTACCTCCACTACACGACACCTATAACCACACACCTAATTCTCCCAATCACAGCCCCTCTTACCTATCCCTAAAAGAAGCTCTAGAAATCATACCATCCTACGATGGATACAAAATTTCCATTTTTCAATTCGCAAGAGCCTGTGACCGAGCAAGAGATATGGTCCATCCAGCCTCCGAACCACATCTAGTACAATTAATAATTAACAAACTAAGGGGTCATGCTTTCCAAGTGGTGGAAGATTCCCATATATATTCAATTAACGGATTAATTCAAAAACTTAAAAGTGTATTCGGTAACGCAAAATCCCTCAACCAATACCGCGGCGAGTTAGGCAACATTTACCAAAAACCCAGTGAGCACATTTTAGATTACATCGGGAGAATAAAAGATTTAAAATTCGCTATAACTGATGGCGAAAGAGAAAAGCGTGGTTCACTCCGATTTGAAGAAATTCTAGAGATCGAAAAGGAAATAGCTGAGAGTTTCGTCAGTGGCCTTCTGCCAGACGTACAAATTAGACTAAAGTTAACAAATTTCAGAGGACTAGACGACGCGTTCACAAAAAGCGCTCAGATTAGTAAAACCCTTGAAGCCGAACAGGCAAGGTACAAAACACACTCACACAAAGACATATTTCGACGCGACGTTAGACCAAGTTACGAAAATAGAAACCAACCTCCGAAACCTCCAATAAACAATCCGCCATTAACCAATTCCCCGCCTCGATTCACAACAAGCACTCCGAGAACCAATACACAAGCTTCTAAAATCTGTAGATACTGTAAAAATATCGGGCACGAAATGAACGAATGTCGAAAACTAGCATATAGAAGGGCACAAGAGCAGCAATCTCAAACAACGCCTTCGGGAAACGTGAGAAGTGTTCCGGCAGATACGGGCGCCGCCCGGGGCACAATTACGAAGGGACGCCCACTACTACAGTTAAACGCCGAATCCCTGGCACAAGGGACAAACGAACCGTCCCCATCGGAACAATAGAAATGGAACAATCGGCATACATAGTGACGGTAAATTTGGCATCAGACCAGCTACACAAAATAACGAAATTCCAAATCGACACAGGTGCCAAAATTAATGTCATTAAAAGAAAACATTTGAATAGTAACGCTTCAATCGACACATCTGTTCGCTACAATCTACGAGGAATAGTCCCTACCCTGGTTACTACGCTAGGGGTTACAAAAATAAACCTCTTCGGCGAAGAAATGGTATTCCACATAATCCCCAACGACATGGTCATCGAACCAGACGGCCTCCTAGGAGCACCGTTTATCAACCTACCAACGATACATTTCGATCTACCTAAATCACGTATCGGATACAAAGGACGATACGTTCACTTCGATAAAAATGACTCAATCACCATTCCTGCGAGAAGCAGAACGAATTTCAAAATCCATGTCGCCAATCCAGAAGCCGAAACGGGGTACATTCATCGACTCTATATCAAAGAAGGAGTTTACGCAGGAGAAGTCCTGGTTACTAATTCGGAAGGAGTTGCGCACCTTCCAATCTTTAATACCACGGATGAGGAATTCGACCTAAAGATTCCATCCCTGGTCCTCGAACCGTACAGTATACCTGAGAATATTGCTAATCCCCACCTAGGTGAGGACGTGCAGTGTTTGGCCATTGGCACCTCCCTAGGGCAGGTTGGTCGGAATAAACCCCGCGCCGAAATGGTTAAGGATATGCTACGGCTAGAACATTTAAATGCGGAGGAGAAAGACAATGTCAGCCTCCTGCTCCATGATGCGGCAGACGTATTCCACTTACCAGGTGAACCCCTTGGGGCCACCACTTATGTAAAACACCGCATCCACACAAACGACGATGTCCCGGTCTTCAAGAAACAATACAGATTCCCTCCGATTCACAAGGATGAAATTCGGAAACAAGTCACTGAACTACTACAAGATAATATAATCGAAAAGTCTCAATCCCCCTATAACTCACCCCTCTGGGTAGTCCCAAAGAAAGCAGACAACACGGGTAACCCCAGATGGCGGATGGTAATCGACTTTAGGGAATTAAACGAAAAGACCGTGGGCGACGCTTATCCTCTCCCAAATATCACCGACATCTTGGACCAGCTTGGTGGTGCCAAGTATTTTTCTATCTTCGACTTAGCGTCAGGATTCCATCAAATACCAATGGCAGAAGAAGACAAGGAGAAGACAGCCTTCTCTGCACCATTCGGACACTTCCAATTCAAAAGAATGCCATTCGGTCTCAAAAACGCACCCGCAACCTTTCAGCGATTAATGGACAATGTACTCACCGGATTACAAGGAGTAGAGCTATTCGTCTATCTCGACGATATCGTCATCTACGCCAGCTCGCTACAAGAACACGAAATCAAATTTAGAAAGCTAGTAACAAGACTACGCGACGCAAAATTAAAACTACAGCCTGAGAAATGCGAATTTCTCAGACATGAGGTCGCATATTTAGGACACATAATAGGAGAAGAAGGAGTACGACCAGATCCCAAGAAAATCGAAGCAGTCAATCGATTTCCCCAACCACGAAATACTACCACCATACGCCAATTTTTAGGCTTGGCAGGATACTACCGCAAGTTCATTCCAAATTTCTCTAAAACAGCAAAACCTCTTTCAGACCTCCTGAAAAAGGAAACTAAATTCAAATGGAATGCAGAACAGGCAAAAGCATTCGAAGCCCTAAAGGAAGCCTTATGCGCTCCACCAATTCTCCAATTCCCCGACTTTACCAAACCATTCAATCTAACTACGGACGCGTCAGGATACGCGATAGGCGGTGTTTTGAGCCAAGGACCAATAGGGAAAGATCTCCCGATCGCGTACGCCTCTCGTCTTCTAAATCCTCCAGAAACTCGCTACTCCACTATTGAAAAGGAATGCTTGGCAATTGTTTACTCAATATCACACTTCCGTCCCTACCTCTACGGACAGAAATTTACCATCGTCACTGACCACAAACCTCTGGTCTGGTTACGATCCATTAAAGACCCAACTTCTAGACTCTGGAAATGGAGACTGAAGCTCTCCGAATACAACTACGAGATACAATATAAAGAGGGAAAAGCCAATTCAAACGCAGACGCACTTTCTAGAAATCCACCAGATGCCCCAATACTTGCCATTTCACCCAAGGTTATGCTAAAAACCAAGATCGACTCTTCATCCTCTACAGACGACTCCTCTGAACCCGAGCAAACCCCTCCACACCCCAATAATTCGAACGACGATATCACAGAACATTCCACTGATCCTACAACACCGGAAGAAGTAGCCGCTTACGAGACAGACTCAGAAGTCATCGACAACGATTCCACTACAGAAGACACGACTACCCCCGGTAACACAGACGAAGAATGCATATTCGACAACCCAGATATACCGTACGAGCAACCTACAGACCAGTTAAAAATAATCGAAGTTCGAGACACTATCACATTTAGAAAGGACAACTCAGTCATATTTATTGACATGCATGGAACACCGTGCGACAATGGCTCTAAAGCTTTCCAAACCATAGGCTCCCTACCTCCGTACCAAGATTTAACCTTTGAACGAGCCAGAGTTACGCCTCTGGGAGCAAAGAAACTAATTGCGCTACCCATCAAATACAATGAGAATGACAAGGCAAACGTCGAAAACATTCAAAATTCTCTTAGATCACTATTGGACGTAGTCATCGAACTAAATTTAGAAATCATTAATATAGCAAAGACGCCGTACATAGACAATATCCATTGGAGCCAAATAAAGAAACTGCTAACTAAGATATTTAAGGACTACAAAATAAAAATACTAATCTGCAAGGGCTTGGTTACCACACCAGATAACTCGCTCAAACAAGCCATTATTATGGAGAACCACTGTTCCGCTATAGCCGGACATAAGGGAGTGACTAAGACATATAAACGCATCCGCCAGAATTACTTCTGGGAAAATATGAAAAAAGACATACAGAAATTTATTCAGCAGTGCCGCCCCTGTCAGCTGAAAAAGCTAACGCGTATCAAAACAAAGCAACCAATGGTACTTACCGACACTCCAGGCGCAGCATTCGACAAGGTCGCACTAGACATAGTAGGACCCCTTCCGGTCACTCAAAACGGCAACATCTATATCCTCACAATGCAAGACCTCCTAACAAAGTACTCTGTAGCCGAAGCCTTACCGACAGCCAGTTCTATACCCATCGCCGATGCTATAATGAAAAAACTAATTTGCAAATTTGGAGCACCGAAAGCTATACTTACCGACCAAGGCTCTGTTTTCACCACGACTTTAATGAAACATATTGCTAAAAGATTTAATATCAAACAATATAAAACTACCGCGTACTACCCTCAATCAAATGGATCCCTAGAGCGTTCCCATCACGTCCTAACCGAATACCTCAAACAACAAGCCAACGTCGAAATGGAATGGGACACGTGGCTTGACCTCGCCATGTTTTCGTATAATACAAGTGTCCATGAAGGCACTCAATTCTCCCCACACGAGCTAGTGTATGGCCAAATAGCCCGCGTTCCTTCTAATTTTCCTCCTGTCGAAGAAGAATTAGACCTTACCTATAAAGAATACCTAGAAAACTTGTTCCACAAGCTCCGTGATCTTCAAAAGAGGGCACGAGAGAACCTGATAGAATCCAAAAACCGGTCTAAAAGATACTACGACAGAAACCTGAACCCCCAAAATTTTAAAATTGGTGATAATGTATTTTTGTTAAAGGAACCTCAGAAAGGAAAATTCGCTGACCAGTACACCGGCCCCTACAAGGTCTTGGAAATATTGTCTAATAGAAACATTAAAATCAATTACAGGGGACGTCCACGAGTAGTCCACTCCAACAAACTCAAAATATCGAGAGTTTAATAAGTTACACCGGATTAATGTAACGCATTAAACCGGAAAACAATCCCATCAGGATTGTCTTAAGGCAAAGGAACAGGCAATTTCCGCCTCTTCCGGAGCTCCCATATACATAAGTTACTACTCACACTACTACTTACACACAAGTTAAGCTACTACTTTCTATATATAACTAAGCTACAATTTACAACTTACTATTTATACGCAACTTAAGCGTAGTCAAATATTAGACACTGCGAAACCACCACTGTATTCTACCTTATATCACACATCGCACTGTATTCTTATATTACACAACCTACGAACTACACAGAATGGGATCACGCGAAACTATCATTACCTTTATGCTAATTACTTCGACTTCCGCGCTCATCGGATACGACTGCAGCGGGAAGAACCTCAACATCACTACTATTTCCCTACTCGCCGACACCGACTGCAACATGGACATCGTTACCACAAACTCTACCAACGTGCAAATACAATTACTCCAATTATCCAACTACCAACATGCAGAAGTTCTCCACTGCAAGGTCGAGATCGACAGCACAATTTATCATTGCGGGATGCACTCCCACGTCTCGATAGTCCAGAACGGCAGGAACCAGTACTTAATGGAACTAGACTATAAAACATGCAAGCAACTACACCAGGACGGCAGCCTGTCAATTGGCCAAGGCTTATACCTGACCGGAGTTAAAAGAAACTCCACAGAGTATCGAAGCGTGACCCTAGCCGGCCGACTGTCGCCAGATGGTCGCTGCGAAGGAACACAATATTCAAACCCCTATGGGACATGGGACACCGTAGTTGCCCAAGCAATAATAAAAATTACTCTGAGATCCTCCCAGGCCGCGATCAAACTGAAGGCAGGGAAAATAACGTTTAAATCAGGAACCACATGCAAGTTAAGCGAAGGCTTTTGTGTTGACATGCAAGATGGACACTCCTTTTGGAATCCGATGCCTGCATCTACCTGCAATTTTGAAGAATACGACGTGCTTTACGAAGGGAAAGCAACCAAAACAACATCCTCAACTCCAGATGCACCTATCATTTATTCATTAATCTCACAAGACATTACCTTTGCATTGGCACAAACCACGGAACAACCTTTGTGTGGGTATAAGTTACTCCGCACGGAGCACCCAAAATTATTTATACTAGAGGCAGCTCAAGACAATGTGTTTAAAAAGAAAACTAAATTGGCAGTCGACAATCTCGACATCTTTACATACATCAACTCTAAATTCATATACGTCGAGAAACACATAAGAAACCAGATCACAGCCTTATACAACAATGTCCTGACCCAGAGATGCAATCTGGAAGGACAAATCATCAAAAACGCCCTCTCACTGGCAGCCACTGCACCGGACGAGTTCGCATACTCTATTATGAAAGGCCCGGGACACATGGCGGTAAAGTCAGGTGAGGTAGCCCACATCATCCGCTGCATACCGGTGGATGTCACGCTACGCAGAACACAAGACTGTCACGACGAGCTCCCCATAACGCATCAAAACGCCTCGATGTTCTTAACTCCCAAATCAAGGATATTAACAAAAATGGGAACACACAAAGAATGTAGCCGACTATTACCAGTGCTGTACAATATCGAAGGTAGCTGGTACAGGTTCACCCCGAACCCTCAAGAGAACCTGGCACCCGAAACACTAAGGCCCTATAAACCAACAACATGGAGATACCTGACCCCTACAAATTTGGCTACCAGCGGAATTTATTCAGACGACG
This sequence comes from Cryptocheilus praepositus, assembly GCA_033815515.1. Classification (NCBI taxonomy): domain Eukaryota; kingdom Metazoa; phylum Arthropoda; class Insecta; order Hymenoptera; family Pompilidae; genus Cryptocheilus; species Cryptocheilus praepositus. The sequence goes on along the minus strand of JAWWQZ010000072.1, from coordinate 2,420 downwards.
AGATCAACGAACTAAGGGATCACATCATGTTCCCCGCTGAGAGACCCGCATTCCTCAACACAATAGCACGTGGCGCCGCAGGTCAACGAGTACAGGAAGGAACAATTTCTATGTATAACCTCTTGGACCCAAATACACTGGAGAAAATCGCTGAGTCCACCACCAAGAAGCTGTGGAATGGCTTCGTCACATTCGGTTCCGCGTCGGCAGGAATATTAGCCATATTTCTAATTTTTCGACTCATTAAAACCATCATCGATACCATCATACACGGTTACGCATTACACTCCGCATACGGATGGAGCATCCACCTGCTGGGAGCAATATGGAGTTCCATTACCAACTTACTGCTGCACAGAACACAACGAGATCCAGCCAGATCATCTACGCCAACGTCTCAACACGAACCAAAACCTACACGTCCACCTCGAATAGCAGCCCCTGCATCGACTTCGGCCGTACAGGAGCATATTAGGCGAATAGAAAGAATCAACACCGAAGAGGTGTAAATTCTTTTTCCGAGGGGGGAGGTGTCACGTCCCGCGATTTCCGCCCTAACATTTTTCCAATTTACAATTAATAACTTAGCCGATTCAAGCAGTGACGCCTCACCCACATACGATCCCATCTCTACACGCAATACGCACACACCTCCGCACCACTGTATTACTACATCATACATCTCCGTATCCACGCATCGCCGTAACACACATACATACATACACACGCACTGACTCTCACCATAGCATTAGAACATGCATTACCTACTACATTAATATTCATATTCATAAGGACCGAGCCGCTAACATTCCTCGCATCGATAAACCATAATACGAGAGGAGCATTGGCGAGCTCAGTAAAATAAGATAAGCATTCTACTTCCAACGACAGACTTGATTTCAATATACAAACTGCGATAACGCTTCCGGCGGAAGAACGTTATTCGTATTACCTCAATACTAAATGCAAGCGCATTCCATGGGAGCACTACCCAGCCAAGATAAGGCACGCAATGAAACTAATCCCAATCACCGCTCCACTGGAATGACGCACTACGATAAATATGTAACACAGCATCAGCTAAGATTTCGAGCAGCGTGAGATCAAGTCTTTGTCACCGTTCCCGCCGAGATAACTTTAAGTCGCGCCATACCCTTATCTCTGCTGAATCAGCGAAGATAAGGCACGCAACAGCATCGAGCCTAAATATTCACTAAGATTATTAAGTCGCGCCACCCGCTTATCTCTGCAGACTCAGCGCGTCAGCAAAGATAAGGCGCACAATAGCGTCCAACGTTCTATCCCCACTCCGCGCGACATCCCCACTATAGAGCTCTCAGAGCCATATAAAAACCCCACGTCAAAGACAGTCATCAATTCCAATTCATTCAATTGCTTATTATTGCAGTTCAGATCAATCTCATTACGTTACTATTCTCTAAATTCAGTGTACGACCGAGTCTCTATCTGAGTTCGCCATACTTGCTCGCAAGTCAACCTACTTAGTTCGACTCAATCTCGCGCATTCTACATCCACTGTCTTCGACGACATCAACTACTACTACTACTACATCTACTACATACTAGTGGGTAAGCAACTCGAGGCTCGTGCCGTTACACTAACTCTCTTTCACCTTTACTAACTCCTAGTATACGCAAGTTATTATTAAGTCCATTGTATTTCAACCTACCTTATTGAATTATATCTATTAATTGTACCATTACCCCCTTTATTTCACCTTGCAATCCATCGGGTCACCGCGTTATTTAATTACCTTGGCATCACTGAATCCCAACCTAGAGAGGCATTCTCACTGTATACGTCGCTATTCCTGCACGCTTGTAGAACTTACGTTCTGCAGCCCACTCAGAATCGAGTAGGGCGCGAATTAATGCAATTCAAGTGCACGGTCGTAAGACAAGTGCGCCGTGATCGCTCTCGATAACCGACGAGCATCACAAGGCAACTGAGCTAAGGCTTAATACGGTTGCATTGCATAATTACAGAACCAAAAGCGAACGGAATGTCAGCGTCCACCCAGAGCTCCGGCACACCTACAGGTACGTGCCAATTCCTCTCTGCATAAAAGGAGAGCTCGCAGGAAATACCTATACCTCTCTCTCTCTCTCCCTCTATAGAAAAGCCATCTGGCTCTCCACTTAAGCCAAGACGGAAAACGAGACGCGGAGGCGCTAAAGCAAAGGCCGCACGCGCCCTCCAAGCAGCCCGAAAAGAATACCAAGCGCAAGTCAAGCTAACCCGCGAACAAAGGAAGCAACGTCGCCAGAACCGTAAAACCTCGGTACCCCTTGCAGTCACGATCCCTCTACCTGAACCCTCCTATTCCCCCATACCTCGTAACGAACTACCTGTTACCTACGAAGAGATTCCAGACGACCTTTTCAACCATACAGATCCG